>JANAVB010018199.1:13279179-13397149 GCA_029216955.1 Iris pallida | reverse complement strand
GTACTCTGTTGTGGTGATTGTTAACACTTAAACTCCTAAAATTCTGGTTCTGTATAAAAATTTGTGATCCTTCTCTCTATTTCATTTCGTGCTGATATCCATCTTCGTTATTTTGTGATTGAGTTGTATTATTCTGAGATTGTTCTCCGTTGGGAGAGTATATCTATAATAGACAGGTTCATTATTTATTGTTAGATGTTTGTTGAGACCTAGGACAACATTCTACCGTCGATACTGTGGCATTGGCTGGACGTACCCACGGTCTCGTGCCCTTACAATGGGTGCGGGTCATGACATCGCATATTGATCTATACGACATAACCATCGCCATGTAGTCAAGTCATCTTGCGTATGGTGATTTCTTATCCATGCGGCATGACGAAACCATACAACATGACTACAAAGTTAATCTGTATCAATACGAACCTTTCAACGAAAAAATTCTAAGATGATGAATTGGTGTGCATATCGATGATGAAGCATAAATATGTTTAATCTCGTGATCTAACCCTTCAATAGCGAAAACCATGGTTCACAAATTATACCTAAAGCGATGAGGAGTTGATGACAGTTTCCAACAATCTTGATCGATCAGCAACCTCAAGATCTTCTACGGTATTCCTTCATCGAGTTGGACATCGTGTGGGCGACGGTCTTCCAATTTTTCTTCTCCTTGGATGTTCTCCTTTTCTCTTCTTTCATGATGAACGAATTAGAGAAATATGCTCTTCTTATGATACTTATGATGGCCAGAGAATAGATGGTGTATATATAGGCTACTATAGGGACCATGAGTTAGGTTTAGGTCTCCCGACAGGTCTAGGTATCCTGTGTTCAGCCCGAACACACAACCCAGGCCTATTAACAATAGCACGGTCTACTAAAGAGCTACTATTGCACTACCTTCCTAAACCCAGATTATGTTTATGGGCCCTTCTTATTATATGCTTGTTTGTCTCTCCATGTTAAGATATTGAATGTCCGTCAATCAAAATAAGTTACTGACAACTATATTGATCGACATCTTTTGTCCTAAAGTAGTACCACTCAATTTTATTTGTCATGTCGGATATAATCCACCTGCAGGATTTACATGACAATCCGTGTGAGTTCCTTAAGGGGACATCATCAATCCGATACATTGGGACATGGACTCCTTTTATAACTAACAACCCATCATACACAGAATGCCATTACCCAATTCATAGAGGTTATTGACTCATTATGAATCTCAGTCTTTTATGAATCAAAGTAATACACACTACATATACATGTCTGTTATTATATCCGGATTAAGAGCACAAGCATCCATACTAACTGAGGTATTTATTCTCTTATAGTCAATACAAAGAGAACAACTTCAAGTTGTCTTGTTCAATAGACACAAAGTGCACTAGTATAAACCTATAGTCAATATAGACTAATGCCAGATTACACTACAACCTTACCAATTATTTGTCCAAATCCATCTAGGTTGTGAACCATTTATATATTCTACAAGGGAGTAATAATATGATTTTCTGTGTGTTATCACACACCATATTATCTACATATGATTCTCTTTCAAGAATAATAGAAAAATATAGTTAATACAAAAGTGATACTTTTAGTATATAACTCTAACACCAACTTCTCCTTTAGCTTTAACAGAAATCATTAACATGTCTCATTTATTTTTTAAATATAAAACTGTTACTAGTTTTAATTATGTTGTTTGCAAAATGGAAACAAAATTTCGAAAATATTGGGGTGAAATCTCTTTTATATTGTTTGGCTTCGATTTCTGATCTTAAGATTAAATTAGTTGGTGTATTTATATTGTTAGACGATTTTAATGACAATATGAATGTTGATGTTGGTAACTTAAAAGTAGAAATTTGACATGTTTTAGATTCTTTAATTACTTTATATGAAGAAAATATTGTATCAAGTCGACCCCGTACAACCGTTCAAGGTAGTAGTAGCTCCAATTTTATGTCTAAATTATCACATGCTAAAAGTGTATGGCAAATGAAGAAACAAAAACAATCTTCGGAATTGTCCTTATATTTAAATTATTATGAAGAATATGAAGATGATTCTGCGTCGTATTTTTCAATTTTAGAATGGTAGAAAAGATACAAAAAAAATGTATCTTATACTTTCTTCTATAGCACGTCATATACTAATGGTCCCGATATCCACGGTAGAATCGAAATCTTGTTTTAGTACAGGTTCAAGGACGTTAAGCAAAAAAAGGAGCATGATGCTGCCAAATTTTTGGAAGCTTGTGTCTGTGTTCAAGATTAGGTTCGTGCGAAAAAATGAACTCAGAACAAGAAGAAAGTGCCGACATCAGTGAGCTGGACTTTCGGTCCCATACTTTGAAGAACACTACTGGAGAATGAGCTAAGCAATAAACTTGGACGAAAGACGGACGATGGAATAGAAAAAAATAGTTGTACATTTTATTACAAATTTTATGAAAATAAAATATCAACTTGCAAGTTTCAATTTTGTTTGTTAGTTAATATCCTAGTCGATCCTAAATATTTTGGCATTAATAGAAATTTATAAACTTTTTTATTCTTAAATTTTTGGGTTAGTTAGCATATTTAAATTATAATAACATTAATAAAAAAAATTTCCAATTTTTTCTTCTAAAAATTGTATGTTTTGTTCATTAAAAAGAAATGGGCCGACACGGACCCAACCCTAAACCGGCCCGAACCCAGATCGGTTCGGTCCGGCCTGCTCCCGACCGGATCGTGGATCCGGGCAGGGTTTTCCTATTTTTCTTCCGAGCCGGACTGGTTTGACCCGCTTCCTCTCCCAGATTGAGCCCGGTCCGGTCCGAATTAGGTCAAATCCGGTTATAACCTGAACCACGAGCCGGCCTGCTATAACATCTAGAAGTACACGAGGGCCCATCTTAAAGTGTCTAGCTGTGGTCTCTCTCTTTTGCCTCTAAACACTATCTTGAAGTAGCTAGGAAATTCTTTGTAGCGAACAACTAAAGAAATTATGGCTTTGCTTGCTTTAAGGAGAAAAGTACACTGAGGAGGATTCGAGGAAACAATGTAGAAAATACATCATCTTTTCTTAGGTATCCACCAACTGTTTTTTCCTCCTAGTTTTGTAATTGATTGTAGCGGCCTTCGTCTCTCTCTTTTGCCACTAAACACTATATTGAAGTTGCTGGGAATTTCACTGTAGTGAACTAAAGAGATTATGGCTTTCTTCCATTCCACTACTTTTATACTTCCCCCATTGCTTGCTTTAAGAAAAAGATACACGAGGAGGAAACAAAGTAGAAAATACAATGATCTTTTCTTCAGTCTCCACTCACTGTTTTTATTCTTCTATTGATTAGAAGGAAGGGGACCAAACGGCAATACCCATGATAACAACCGATGTCCCCTTGCGCTTCAAAAAAAGTGGACTTCATCTTTGTCAAAGTGGTCATCTTCGAACTCACTAGCAGCTTCAAGTATTCTACAATGATCGATACCTATACCTACCAAGAACAGGCCGGCCCTGGCACAGGCAGCCAGGGCGACGACCGTACAGGACCCACGGATTCGAAGAGTCCAAAAAAATCAGTTTAAATATACATATATTAATATTTTTATATCTAAAATAGATCTAGTATGTATTATGGACCCAACTTAACATAAAACAATTATGTTGTAGTGAATACTATATTAGGCTTGTATATATGAATGAGATTCAAAATTCAGCACAAATTGAGGTTAATAGATGAAGATCTACAAGATTGTCGCGGTTCAAATATGAATCAGTTTTCGTGCGAGGACCTTTGTAGTTCCGCATTGCGTACAAACCGTTCAATGTCAAGGGGCAGCTTCAATGTTTCACGGGAATTAGTTGCGTTTTGAACTACTCTTCTCTGACCTTTGTTAAGAGACAGATAAGGGGTGTGTCATGCATAGAACAACAACGCCTAACTCTTCTGTCCACTTAACCTGAAAGAAGCAAAACTTCAATTCTTTCATTGTTCACAGATCTTATATTTATCCCTAAAAGTTACAGAAATATAGAGAGGTGGGTGAGAATTTCAGGGTTATATACTAATATTATTGCAACATTTCGTCACAGGTCAAATCCTCATTTAATGGTTCGATAGTTGGATTCATGTTTTAATTCTTTATAAAAATTTGTTTAAAATGCGTAATTGAACTTATTTGATCAAATAGCATTTTAAAAGTACCTATCGCTGCACCAAAAATTCTACCGTTCTAATAAGGGTTGTATGTTATTATGATATATATTATTGCAACAGTACCTTAAGGTATGAATCGCACTAGTAAAATTTCACTCTATCTAAACCTATTGATTAAAAAGTTCCCAGCGTTACGTCGGACACCGTTAAAAAAAAAAAAAACTAAATCTATTGATTGAAAAACAGATTACCTTGTGATAGTTAGAGTCACCTCCCACAAACATTACATAGAACTACGACGATAACCTGACACTTATTCAGAAAACTTCACAAGGTGTACAGTCATCTTATCCCTGCAAACAACCTAATTCTTTCTCATTCCTTTCTAGCCAACTTTGATTAATCTCGAGGCTTTTCCCAATACACCTCAGAGCTACTTTGCAAAACTTAACCACATAGTTTCAATATCAGACCTAAAACAAGTTCAGGTAGGTACGGAAAGAACTCCAACTCAATCCGCACTAAATTTTAGCAGACCGTTGGCAAACATATCTTGTATTAATTGTTGTCCAAAGTACATTATGTTAAGGAACCTTCTCTCTAAATATACATGCATAGTGCACATGTTTATTTCTATTGTTTGCATCTAAAGATGTCACAGCTGGCAGCTCCACTTCCGAAGTTCAGTGATAAAATGGTTATCATAAGCAATCAACTTACTTAAATTACCATTATTAGGAAGACTACCGTTATTAGGAAGACCCCTTCCATTTTGTTAATGCTTGTTGCCCTTTAAATTTTGCCGATCCGAGTCGATATTGCACGAAGCACTGGCACCATATAATGTGTGTGTGTGCTGTTTTTCTACAATCTGCACACTGTACCTAATAAGTATGTCTCACCAACCCGCCCACCCCCAGCATTCCAACATCAACATGTGCATGACTCGCTATAGCGAAGTATAAATACCTATGTAACCTATATATACAAAGACCAAGATTTTATTCTCTTATTTAGAGGGACACAGAATGAAGGGGGAGGTAGTAGAGGTTCAGTCCATCCCCTCGACGCCAAAGGCCCTTGACGTCCATAGCCCTCCAGTGTCTGCTCCTCCTTCGCGGCTCGACTCTCCCTCGGTGACCTGGTCTCCATGGACGCCTCGGTTCTCGATGGGTACTCCGCTGGCGAGCCCACTGAAGAAGGCAGCGGCCAGCGTGAAGGGGTACTTGGAGGAGGTCAGCCACCTGACGAAGCTTGATCCCCATGACGCGTGGCTGCCGATCACGGAGTCGAGGAATGGGAATGCGTACTACTCAGCCTTCCATACATTGAGCTCGGGGATCGGGTTTCAGGCTCTGGTGCTGCCTGTAGCCTTCACAGTTCTCGGATGGTAAGGATATGCACTACATGCATCACAGTACTTACGCTGTTTCTTAAACCTTAAGGTGTAGTAGTTAAACTGGACAAGGTTTCAGAAACTGAGCAGTAGATGAATGCATCCTCAGAATCAGTGCCGTACTTTCGATTTTGAGACCTGAGACGAACTCTAAAAGTGGTGCCCTCAAAGCTTAATGTTCATATCATATTATATTGTACTAGTCCTCTGTGAACGTAATTTTTTTTTACCAAATTGTTTTCTTATTAGAGGCACGTTTGCTTATCTAGATACGAACACTACACAATCAAATGATGTTATCATAATTTTTCAACAAATAATAATAATTAACAACAAATCAACAATAAATATAAAAATATTTTATTTCTCAGATTCTCTATTACTTGATTTCAATCTTAATAGGAATAACTATACAATAAAATGACAAAGTTGTTTTTTTTCCTTCACTAAATTGATCTACCACATATAAAGATAATCAACAATTTATATAAAAATATATATTAATAAATTATAAAACTCACCTATCGAAAATTTACTGATTCTAGTAGGTGTTTTAGTCGAGGAGCCGACCATAAGGATTCTCTTTCTAAAAAATCTATAAAAAAAAATACAATTAGGACATACTTGTGGAGGAAATTTTTTATTAATAAATTACCAAAAAGAAACAATTAAAACACACCTAATCATCTATATTACAAAAATATATATTAATAAATTATAAAACTCACTTACACAAATATAATTTAATAAATAGTTGTTGCTTTGATAATTTTTAATATTATTGCTTAGTTATTTTTTATGATAATATTAATAACTATTAGCTAAGAAGCACTGCATCAAGCATGGAGGGAACTTTTAAGCTCCGATAGATGTGTACTGTAACAAATTATCAAAAACTATCAAAAAAAAAAATTATTTTCTTTTAAAAACACTCACCTGCGGAGCAATCAGCAACATAGAGGAGGAAAATAATTAAGGAAGTGCTTGGAGCCAACAATGAGAATAGGAAAGAAAGTGTTTGTCCTCTTTTGAATAAATAAAAAAGGAAAGTGCTTGTCCCTCAAGTACATCCGGCCAGAAGCAAACAATTACAAATCCTAATAAAGCATTTCAATTATAAGGCATTGGTTTGCTTTGCTACACGCAAAGAACTCAACTGGACCCAATTGCAATGGACGATATTATACATATATACAAAAAAAATAAAATTTTGGTGCCCCTAAAATTTTTGGGCCCGAGGCAAGTGCCTCATGGGCTTCCTACAAAGTCCGGCCATGCTCAGAATGTTACACTGGATATATATAGGTTCAAGAAATATGAGTTAATAAACCAACAGTTTTACTGCATATGAGAAGTCCACGATAGTATTGTCAACTTCCTAAAGCTGTTTAGAAATAAATCATCAACATGTTAATTTCAGTTTAAATATCATACAAACCCTATATAGCCGCCAACTTAAGGTTTTTCAAACTTATTAGCTAAAATGCACACAAGTTCTCGAATTTTAGCTTACTATTTGCTAACACAATTGGGAAGAAACTTCTGTTTAGAACATGGATTCCCTGCAGACAGACAGAGTGGACGACCTGCTTTGGTTTGGGAAGTAGAAATCTCTTCTTCTTAGTCCACCCGGCTCGTCTTTAACCAACCTCCAGTTTCTCCGTCCTGACAACCAACCTTCCCGTCCTCTGCACAGCCCAGCACTCCCTAGCCATTACCCGCTCCACATTACGCCTGTTCATCTTTGCCAGCACCATATACCTACTGTTCTCCTTCCCAGCCTAGCCTGCCCACTCCGACTCTCTCTCCCAACACATCTACCTCTTCTTAGTCTGATCACCGACGATGTGTCCTCAAATAGTAGCTTCAGGAATGATTTTTTTTTTTAAATGCCTAGTACGTTCATGAGCAAATAACAGAAGTGGTTAGAGAGAAGGGATATTGATGACAGGAATTTTATTGGCAAGGAAAAATTAAAAGGGGCATTCTGATTAAAAAATAATTGTACCGTGTTACCTGGATAGAGGGTTTACTTACTTGGTGGTAATTCTATAATTAACGTACAAGACCAGCACACTGTAACAATTAAAGAGTTCTCCACTGTTCATGAAAGAGATCCAAATCACAAGCCAGATGTATGTCAAAATTTGTGGCCTAGTATGGTTAACAAGAGAACAAAAAAGTGTAAAGGAACCTACTTTCGAACTCTTTGGTGGACAATTTTGCACGCTACGAAGACGTAAACGACCAGAATACTGACACTGAATAGTAGCCATTAGACACGCGAAGAATTGAACACCAAGATGATGTGGCCAGGCCTTTTTAGCTGATATATTATATGTTGTTCCATAGATGGGGACATTAACTTGGGTGATAAGTTGGCTTACCTGGGCCCTTACAAGATGTTAAAGGGGAAAACTTTTAGTTGTCATGGGCATCATCATCGGGCTCTGGACCTACATTTTCTTCCATATTGGTCACGAGAATATAGCCAGATAGCAAGGCAAACCTGCAACGGAACCCATGGAGAACATTTGGTGGCTGCAAAAACAACATTAGAAGTAAATAAATATAAATAATTAAAACTATGCAAATAAATTGGACACTAAATGGTAGTCAAAATCCACCGAGCATCGATTTTAGGAATTATTATGGCCTTTTTTGTGTTGTTGTACATAAAAATAAAATAATAAAGTGTGTTAACACTGGCCCTTCAGTGAATTAGTGAAATAGGGGTCAAAATTTTGACATATATACAGCCAAGTAGCACCTCTACTGGCCAGATAACTCACGAAAGTTAGGATGTTATTAAAGACTTCAATACGAAAATAAAAAGAGAACTTCAACCTTTTAATAGTACTCTTCATAGTGCACATGCAACGAATAAGAAAAAAGGAATTTGATATAGATCCCTAATTAATAAAGAGAAATCCATGCTTCACTTATTATTTCTATAATTAAGCCTGATAAGAAATCTGAGGTTGTTTAGTTCAACAATGACACAGGTGTCTCATTTGACATGGAAACGTGGTATCTGACATGGTAACTTATGACAATCCAGATATGAGGATGACACATACATGTGTAACTTCATAAATATAGTTATATTTGCTGAGATTAAGAATGACTCGACTACTCTATAGATGGCTTTAGATGGGGTGAGTATATATTTAAAAGAAAGGATAAGAGCCACTTTGGTGTCATCCTAATGTGGAACTAAACAAGAGATCAATCAGACAAGAATCAAAGAAGACGAAAACATAGACTCTCCTTCACTCCCACGCAAGTTGGAGCCTAAATGTCAAGCAAGCCCATCTTTGAGAAAATGTGTAAAAATAATGGTTGTGGAAGAGCCTTGGTGAGGATATGGCAAATTGGGAGTTGTAGGGACACGATGAAGACGAACTTCTTCAAGCTTAACCTTGCCCTGTATGATGTGGTTGTCAACCTCAATATGCTTGACGTGCTCATGGAATATGGGTTTCATGGCAATGTGGATAACTGTTTTGTTATGACAATAGAGAGATGCAGGAGAAGTGAGCAAAACACCAAAACAAATTAGAAGACTTTTCTCAGCCAATTGAACTAGGAGACCAGATGAATCATCAAGCGATACTCAGCCTAAGCAGAATAACGAACAACCAAGGTTTGATTCTTACAACCCCTAGTAGAGCGACGATCATCATTGATCCTAGTAGAAATGAAATCGAACTGAGCCGAGCCGAGCTTAGCATGTTCAAGCTCGACTTGTTTCAGTTGGTTCTTATCGAGCCAAACTCCACTCCAAGATCGAACTTATAAGAACATATTCAAGCTCAATCTTGCTTAGCCTGTGAGCAACTTGGCTCGGCTAGAGAGCAGGTAGCAAGTTGTTGAACTCGAGTCATGGGCTTTATGGCCCTGCTCCTTGAAAATCCAGCAAGATAAGTACTACAGAGGCTTTGGACATTTTTTTATAATAGTAGTCCTAGTTACCAACTGAGGTAGAATTAAAAGTTATACTTTTTCATAAATATCTTGACAGTTTCACACCAAAGTCCAGAAACCATATATGGGTTGACTCGTATCGAGTCAAGTCCAAGTGAGTACTCTACTAGCTCTATGAGTCGAGAATTATGTGAAAACACGGCTCATTAAGGTAATTGAGCTCGCTTTCATGTTCAAGATCGTCTCTTTAATGGAAGATAGTCAAGCTTTTATCGAGCTTGCAACCTGCTATTTTCAATTGCAGCCCCAGGACCCAACATAGTCAACACCGGTGTAGGAAGTAAGAGATAACGAGGATGGTCAGTAGAGATGAGATTGGGTAGGGTTAGAGTTAGCGGCTGAACTATGTTAGGTTTAGGGTCACTACACCAAAATGGTCATTTTGGAACGGAGGAATTTTGTTCCAAAAAATTTCAAGAATGCCTTTATTCCGTGCCTATTTTTAGGCTACCAAAATTCTTGGAACGGCGTTCCAAGATACGATTATTGGAACGCTTTATATGCATGCCAATGTTGAAACCGGTTTGTCAAGGGTTAGGGTTGGTGGCCAAGAGATATGAAGATGGGTGAAGAGGAAGTGTCTAGGTTAGGGAGATAAAAGCTAGATATGAGGATTGAGATTGGAAGATATACATATGGGGTTATCAGGTGACAACATGGTTAGGGTTTCAAGCTACACAGGATCGGGCAAAGGAGGCAAGTGTGGAGGATTAGGTTAAGGGTTTTAGGGTGGCGATAAAGGCTGAGGATAGAGCTAGGTTTAGCATTTATAAAAGGGTTGTTGGTGGTGGCCTATGAAGGGTGGTAACCCAGGAAGAAAATATTAGGATTTGATAGAGAGCCTAATGCTCTGATACCATGTTAAGATTAGGAGTTAAGTGAGAGGATTAATTTCATTATGAGACGGATGGAAAGGACATTTCTGTAGGAAGAATTCTTCCTACATATAAAAGCTCTTTAGCTAATTAAATTTGAGGCTTTTTGGCAAGATCTTTACAAGTTCACAGGTGATAGTGCAAGTCCTTGTGCAACAGACAGGTTTCAAAGGTTAAAAGAGAGTAAGATTTTTAAGAAACAAAAAATAGTGTTTCAGTTACAACTCATTCGTCTTGTTTTCTAATCTCAGTGAGTGTTCGAATGTTTCCTTAAACCAATACAAATTGGACTCCTGGCAAAAATCAAAATATGTCCAGAGGCTCAGATCTAAGACCCTGCATGATATGATCTGTTCTCAGTGTATAACATATGTTGTAATCCTGATAAGCAAATTTTTGTATTCCCCACTGGACACTACTCTTTACTGCCCAAGTAGTAGACAGAGTCCTGCAGTGCACATAAGCTTAATAAAACTCAGAATATCACATAATGTTTATTCTCCTTTTGCAGGATGTGGGGAACCCTCTGCCTGTCTTTAGCATTCATTTGGCAGCTCTATACTCTTTGGCTGCTCATCCAACTCCATGAATCGGTTCCTGGAACACGTTACAGTAGATACCTTCAACTTGCCAAAGCGGTCTTTGGTAAGACAATATATATGCATGGATTAACCAATACACGTGAATCTTTTCTTCATGCACTCAACTGTCAATCATTCCTCAGGTGCAAAGTTGGGGAAATGCCTGGCCTTGTTCCCCACCATGTACTTATCAGCTGGAACGTGCTCAGCTCTCATTATCGTTGGAGGTAGTAGCATGAAGCTTTTCTTCGAGATTGTTTTATGCGGGCCAAAATGCAACTCAAAGCCACTGACAGGCATAGAGTGGTGCCTTGTCTTCATTTGTCTAGCTGTCATCCTTGCTCAGCTCCCCAACCTTAACTCCATAGCTGGAGTATCCCTCATTGGCTCTATAACGGCTGTCACTTACTGCAGTATTATATGGGTTGTTTCGGTGAGCAAGGGTAGGCAACTACAAGCAGCCTCCTATGATACAGTCAAAACGAAGTCCGATTTTGATAGAATGCTCAGCACTCTGAACGCATTAGGAATTATTGCTTTTGCTTTCAGAGGCCATAACCTTGTCCTTGAGATCCAGGTATCACTTTCTCTTCTCTTCTACACTCAACTTTCAGGTCTGCTAGTTTAATAATATATTGAAGATTCTACTTCATATGTGTTTGCAGGGTACGATGCCATCAACTCTTAAACACCCTTCACGAATACCTATGTGGAGAGGTGTGAAGGCTGCATACACAGTGATTGCTTTGTGCTTGTTTCCTCTTGCTCTTGCTGGTTTTTGGGCCTATGGAAACCAAGTACGAAACTCATAATATTAAACCAACTTGGTTGCTCGGATTTTCCAATTTCTTGCCTAATCACTTGGTCTATTAACCATCTAATTTCTGGTCTAAACATCTGTGTTTTATTTAATTTTACTTCCTTCCAAATCAGGAGGCAAACATGTCCTTAGAAAACTGCAAGATGTCCATCTCAGGTATAACTTATTGTGGAACATTAACAAATACGAAAAGTTGATTATATAAATATAAAGTTTCATTAAACATGGGTTGCTTATCTGGACAAGAAGACGTATAGAGTAACTTATCAAATACATGATATAAAATTCTAGTTATATATATACTAAAACATACGGAGATTTCAATTATAAATTAGGCTACCAATAAAGTATATCAATTCAT
This sequence comes from Iris pallida, assembly GCA_029216955.1. Taxonomy (NCBI): domain Eukaryota; kingdom Viridiplantae; phylum Streptophyta; class Magnoliopsida; order Asparagales; family Iridaceae; genus Iris; species Iris pallida. Next base: position 13,384,970 of record JANAVB010018199.1, on the reverse strand, counting down.
AGTGTTAGGGATTAATGGCTTGTAATGAATTTAATGACGAGGAAACTAAAAGCTAATATGTGGAAAATAAAATCTTATCATGTCCAGTAACTTGAAAAGAAATAAGAACAAATAATATGACATATTTTCGCCCAAGTACCTCCATAGTTATTTAGTTTTCTATGAACAAATAAATTTTGAATTTTGAGGGGGGAAAAAAACTTCGTTCATAAGGATTCATCTCGGAGATCTGAAAGGATGTCGGCTACCTTACACAAACCTCCTTTATTCGGGGTTGGCACCAGCAGTGAAAATATAAGATATTAGACAACACAGGCGGACTTTCTAATGTATCTAATTAACCTACGTGGTCTCACTAACACAAAGACTGATAATAGATCAGTAACACTGTAGACAAAACCACAAGAACATAAATAAAATGTAGAAGACGGAAATCAACACCAAGGCTTTGCTGGACTTGCCTGGATGACCGGTCCTAATCACTGCTCTGAAATTTATCACTCTCTTCTATCTTTTAAGAAAGCATTTGACTGGATACTAAACTTAGAATTACATTAACAGATACCATCAAAAGGGATTCTTGCTGCCCTATATGCATTCCACAGTAAAGACACTTCAAGGGTGTTGCTGGGGATAACAAGCTTGCTCGTCGTCATCAACTGCCTTACCTCATTCCAAATATATGCTATGCCAGTCTTCGATAATTTGGAGGCAAGGTACACCAGAAAGAACAACAGACCATGTCCGCGCTGGCTCAGATCTGGGTTCCGTGTGTTCTTTGGATCAGTCGCCCTCCTGATAGCTGTTGCACTTCCTTTCTTAGCAGATCTGGCAGGCCTGCTCGGAGGCATTGCACTGCCTGTCACTCTAGCTTATCCTTGCTTCATGTGGATCCTGATAAAGAAACCCAACAGATATAGCGCTATGTGGTACCTAAACTGGGGTTTGGGAAGCCTAGGCATGGGACTTAGTGTTGTTTTGATTGTCGGAGGGTTGTGGAGGATAGTAGAGACTGGTATTAAACTTCGCTTCTTCAAACCACGGTGATCAAGAGGAAGAAATCAAGGAAAAAAATGGAGAAGTTGGATATGAAACTATCAGCTTCCTTTGGCTAATGGTACCCAAGTCTAGCAGGTTTGATGGTGTAATTTTATGATCACATAAGATGTATCCAGAGATTCCTCATGCAAACAGAATATTGTGCCAATTGGTTCCCAGGTCTAAAGTAGCAGTAGAATATAATGGCCTAGAAAATGAATAGTTGTCGATATTAGAAATGCTTTGGACAAATATTTTGCTATTTCGCACGAAGGCTTTGATCGTTATAAATGAATGGAAATGCAGATCTTCAAATAGAATTGCTGTGTAAATCCTCCTAGTTCTTTTCACTTTGTTTCAGGACCAAATAAAGGAAAGCCGGCTCACTGTTCTTAAGCCCTCTCAATTTATTGAAATCATACATAGTCTTATATACACGTTCATGTGAAAGTAATAGGAATCTTTCCACAGACAGTCAAAGTCTGATTTTTCCAAATCCTTCTAACCTAAATAGCACCAAACTGGACATTCATCTATGTGATGAAAACACCAAGTTTTCAATATTGGCCAAATCGTATTGATTTTGGCATGTCCAGATCTGATACTTAGTCACTGTCACTGATCCACCAATACCAACTAATATTGGCTGATACCGACGTTGGAGGTCTCTTTTCATCAATTCGACAAAGAAAAAAACGAAAAGAAAAAGGATAAAAACATGGGAAAAAAGCAGTCTCGATACTATAATTTGGCCGTCAATGATCAAAACATAGAAGCCAGAAGCAGAAGCAGAAGCAGAAGCGGAAGCGGGGAAGGAAGCGGGAGCGGGGGAACACAACTACTTAGAAGAGTCTAAAGTTGGGAGCGTGATGGAAGCATGAGCTAGTAAATTTTTTATGTTTATTAATTATTGTTATCAAAACTTATAAATATCGTAATATTTATTAGAATTTATAAAGTTCAGTTCAAAGTTACAGAGAGATCATTCTCATGTTGATTTTTTATGAGGCAAAGGTAAATAATATTTAGTTTCTTAGTACTTTCATAAAAGTGTATTAAAAAATTTCTTTCTTTCTTTCCAAAATTTATACTCACTTTTAAAATTATGGTCATATTGTAGGAAGTGTTCATGTTATCTGAGAAACGCGCTCCCATCGCTGGAAAAACGAGCTCTCGTTATTAGAAAGCGAGCTCCCAAGTAAAAAAATGCCGAATCGAGGTTCTTACTGAGATTTGTTGGCCTTTTAGGAGTTTCTGACTTCTAAAGATCAAAATGCTATAGTGATAAATAAGATTCCTTAGCTGAATGTAGAAGATTGTTAGTAATCATGTTGTTTAAATATTTCATTATCCTTAATCTTATCATTAAATAGTTCATGTTGCCTTCTGAGTCAAAAATACCTAGTGTGGGTGTGCCTTGTTTAAAAAAAGTAAATAAACAAAAGTATTTACCACGGGTGAACACTTCATCAATATTGAATGATATCATTTGAAGATATATTCAAATTATACCTAAAGGTATCAAATATTTTATAGTTTTTAAAAATTTTAATTTTTTTTCTTCCTAAAAGCAAAAAATCCAAAACCTCGCTGATTGGAGGAGTCTGAAATCGATTTCGAAACATATTCTGATACCGATATTCAAACTTTTAGTTATAACAAGTATACAATACGATATCACCAACCGAATACCTCAACTTAGAAGGGAGTGAATCCGAAAGTTCCTGCATTATCGGTCCTCACATGCCAGAATGTGGTCATATAACCCACTTCTCTCCAATTAATCACGTCAAACATAGATAGTATAAGACTTATGATATTCTGATCTGATACCTCTTTATTCTAAGAAGAAAATTGCTTTAACTTGGTATAACATGTTCACACATGCATACGGAAATGAAAGAGAACACGAAATATATGTTAAATGTTAAACCATATACGCAACCAATAGGATGGGGAAAAATGGAACTCATCACAGTACAAGATTAGTAAATGAAAGGGCATTACAGTTATGATTTGAAACTACTTAACGATCAATGAAAATTATGAATGAAAGATAATGGAGGATCAGTTATTAAGATATGAAGAAGTTACCAAACGGAGGTGTCAGCAACATCGACGACAAATGATGTCCAAGAATAAATATGGTCTAGCTCTTGCCTCTATTTCCTCCATCGTGGGAACTGCTTCCAGGGCATAAATGCTCTCTCTAGAACAGCAGAAAGTACACATATTTGTACAAATGAATTTACTAAAGGGATGAAACCCTTTGGAATCACTTAATCTATAAGTAATTCAAATAATAATAGATTGTCATGACTATGGGCACAGAAATAATAAATCTGTACCATAGGTATAAAATTCGCTGCCTTCTAACATGTTCATATGTAGTCTGATTTGTCGAAGAAGATGGCTAAAAACCAAAATTATAAGGAAAAATGTTACATGGATGGTTAGGTTGAAAGTGTTCGCAATGCATCAGATACAACATACCCTAATATAAACAGATCAACTAGTCAGTATAATAGGTCCAAATAAATGGAAAATACTAGTAGAAAAACTAAGATTTTCAGCTATGAAAGCAGGTCAGTTTTCTAAAGGAAGGGCCTAAATATCTGTAACACTAACAAATCTACATCCTATTTTAACATCTTCGGTGAATGTTTGCTTAGGCCAAGCCTTAGTACATGGATGGTTAGGCGGAAGTATCTACAATGTATCAAATATAACATACCTCATATAAATAGATGCACTAAACAGTGCAATAGGTCCAAATAAAGGGAAAATTTTAGTAGAAACAATCTAAGATTCTCAGGTATGAAAGCAGGGCAGTGTTCTGAAAGAAACGTCATGTCCTCTCCTATGTAGCACTAAAAAAAACCATATCCTTTTACATCTTCAAACCATGTTCTTTAGGCCGAGACATAGTCCTAGCAAATCTTTTAACTCGTATCTTATTGCTTCTAACTGGTGCATGTATTGTTCTACATTGTGCATGTCCAACCAACCAACCAAGACGATCTTCTCTCATCTTATCGTCAATTGGTGTCACGTCTAGTTTCCCACGGATACATTCATTTCTTATACTAACTTTTATGTATTGTCACACATCCATCTTAGAATTCTCGTTTCAGTACGCTTTCGTTTACATTTTTTTCTAATTTTCCAACAATTAGTTCCATAAAGCATTTTTATCTTATTATAGAGTTTTCCTTTCAACTTTAGTGATATCATGTGATCACATAATAGTCCAGAAAGCATTCCTACATTTCAAACATCATGTTGTAATTCTAGAATTGAAAATCCAATCTATCATAGTGGAGATACTAATGCAGCTTATACATAATTACTTTATTTTATTTTACATTTAATGAAGAAGATTATCGCATCTCTGATGTTCTTCACAAGCTTTACAAGAAAATGTATCATGATATGCATTTCAACTACAAAAGAATTTATCCAAAATTTTGGAGATAATCGTAAGTAATATGCTTGAAAATGTTATATTATCCGAATAACTTACTGACATTACTAACTTTAGAGTCGATATATTGAAGTCCAAGATCATTACTAACATGATCCTTTTTTGTGACATAATTAACATGACCAAATCTTCATAGAGCATCCTTGATTTGTCAAAGCTATTATAGACCTTCAATTGCAAGAATCCAATTGCAGGTGGATAGAACAAGCACCGAAGCTTTTATCACATAGCTCATGTGGTATCCTAGATTGTGTTTAGTACTTTTAATAGTTATGAATAATATGGCAAGTAAACATACATTGTACATTCTTTTCACTTATGCATTGATAATGGTTCGGTATAATGTAAGGCAGTAAGCTATAACGGCTACATAGCAAGATGTGTAATTTTGTAATAAGAATGGAATGAGTCATCAATCTAAAGCACGAGTTGCCAACTCAAGAGAGCGTAAATGAATCACCAACTTAAAAAGTATGAGTTTTCAACTAAAGAGAGCATTAGTCATCGGTCAAGAAGCATGAGTTATCAACTCAATACAGCATGAGTCATTAAACGAGCATGAATTACCAACTCAACAAGGATCAATTGTCAATTCAAGAGAACATGAATCATCACTTTAGAACACAAGTCACTAATTCAAGAAACATGAGTTTTTAACATAGGAGAGCATCACCATAAGAACATAAGTTGTTAATTGAAGAGAGCATGAGTCCATCACTATAGAGCATCAGTCATCAACTCGAGATAGCACGAGTCATTATTGGATTTGTTCTTATTTAGTTTCCTATTAGGAGAAAACTTTTTGTTTATTTATTTTTGGAAGAAGGTTTTAGATTAGTTTTTTGATGTTTAGGAAATATCGGAGGGCTAACATATACTTTAGGTTACAAATATAAATGTTTCTTTGAGAGAAAAAGAAAGAGTAAAGATGTAGGGCTTGAGATAATAATTTGAAACTGAATGACATAATAGTCATCCTTACTCTGTGATAAATAAATTTTCTTTATTTACATGTTTTTTAGAACCTTTCTATGCTTTTATACCCTTGTTGATTGCTCTTTTTTGTTCAATTTTCTCTGCCGAATTGACAGGAAAAGAGACCCCCAACTTCGGTATCGGTCAACATCGGTAGCGGTCAGTTTCGGATCGGGACATGCCAAAAAGTATCGATATCGTCCATATTTGACCAATATTTGCCGATAATGCAAACTATGTATTTGACATGTGGGGACTTGTTGAATAATATATATTTAATCCTCAACCCATATCACACACCTAACTTTTGTGTAGTAGCACCTCATCACACACCTAGCTTTTGTGCAGCAGCAGGTTTTTTAACATTGTTTTCAATAATTGACTTCAAAATTAAGCTTTTCGAGCCAAAAAGATGAACTTCGAATAAAATATTTTTTTAAGAAAGAATTTGTTTTCTCTAAAACCGATTTTCTGAAACAATTACCAAATATGGTGGTTCCCGTAGTCGTATTTTGAAAGACAATTTAATTAAAATAAGGGCAAATTACGTTAACTACCCTCATGTTTTACACCCTATTTGGAAATTAATTACACGTACCACCCCTATACTTTATATTTTCTATAGAAACTTTAACACTGACCACCCCCTATGTTTTATAAAATTTATAAAGGAGAGGGGTGGTCAGTGTAATTATTTTTGGAATAGTGGTAGTCCCTGTAATACTGATGAAACATAGGAGGGCCACTATATTTATTCATTAAAATAAACATGCTTAGGAAACACAATTTCACTATATAAAGTCGTGTTAAGTCGACTTCACATTCTTTTAGATATGAAATCGTGTTTGCAAAGCGTAACTTAAGATCCTCTTTGAGAACGCGGCTTCTGAAAAATACCTTATTCTGGTAGTATTTTTTTTCTTCCAAAACTACCGTTACAAAGTATAATTTTCTAAAGAGAAAAAAAAAAGATTGTAATAAATAATCTACCAGAAGCTTGATAACTAATGAATAAAATCATAAATATGTGCAGTGTTATTCCTGAAACAGATCTTAGATGGCAGAACGATCAGATATAAAGATCTCACACAAACGGATTTGCTTCTCTGTTCTAAATTTTAGGACTTCGGAGGTTCGTGTAAACAAGTATGCCCTCCAAAGAACCTTAAGTTGTTGCAGCGACCACTATAATCGTCTAATTACAACTGACAGAATAAAACGTTCTTCCTATCACGCAGTTACAATAGGACATAACAGACTTCACGTTCTTCCTTGCAATCGCAGTTGCAGACAGACAAAAAGGATTACAATATTCAAAAGAAAAAAAGAGGAGGAAGAAGAAAACACAACTCTTGCTTGGGTGATGAAGATCACAGTTGCTCAAAGCAAGATTCGTCCCACGCGATCTGCTCCCAGGAACCAGCAAGTTCAGATATGAACTTATGGAACGCTCCTTGTTACCTCAGTGGTGGACTCGCAGAACTCTGCTGGACTCCAATGGCGGCCACAACAGAGCGTATTTATAGAGTTGGGTGGAAAATCTAATCCTAATCAGAGCTGTCAACTGATTTTGTAAAGTTAGGAACGAATTTATTTCAAATTTCACTAAAAACAGATCTGAATAATTGACCCAATCTTTCCATAACAGTTCAAATCCTGCAATCAGCAAAAACTTGCTAACCACATAGTTAGGACTTATGCGCCCAACAGCACAACTGCATCTGCTCAAGTGAACATAAGCCAACAACAAGGAAGCCCATGCGCACAGTCGTGCAGCGGCTCATACATACATACGCGTGAACACGCATACACGCATACCCATGCCTAGCCCATGCATGCGCCCGCACCCGTGCTTGCACCCGCACCTCTGCCCAAACCTACACCCGTGCATGCGCCCGCTCATGCGACTTGCACCTGAAATGAGCGCAACAAATGCCCACAAGCACCATGCAACGATACTGACGTGCTAAGTGCAAAGTGCGCCAATAAAGTCCCACTTTGCCCCCTTAAGCCTGAGCCCGAGTCCGGGTCCGAGTTGCTAAGCCCTTTTGGGACTTAGCTCCTTAGGAATTTTCTCATAAGTATGACAAGAAGTATGAATGCTTTCCTTGAGGAGTTAATCATTTATTCTCCTAGGAAAACACTCCCACATAGCACCCACATGTGCCCCACTACATCCCATGCGCACATCTCAACTCAAGCAAAGCTTTATATTGAGATACACACTTGGCGGTATAGCCGATGTAGGACTAGTCTCTCTAGTCCAAAGGTAAATATGGGTTGAGCATTCTCTACAGTGACTGTCCATCATGCAGTAACTGTCCTCCATATCTCAATAAGTATGGGTTGAGCATTCTCTACAGTGACTGTCCATCATGCATTAGGATAAATGTCGCTTCGACTTAAATCTTCTCGTATGGGTCAAATAGTAGTATGATACAAGAATAGATTAAGCCTTGAATTCTACATCATAGCTACAATTATTTTTATTTGCACATTAAAGGCCCTATGCCTAACTGGTTTCGGTATATGTATATTGGATGTCTACAAGCTTACCCTTAAGACGACATGTATCTCTTTTCATACACTCTAGGTGGGTAATTTTAAAGAGTCATGTGCATGAAGCCTTTCGCTTCCTTATAGTGCTACATCGCTATGACATGGCCCAAAACCAAGGCTACACCTCATCGTAGTGACATTCCACTGTAGCATGAGGTCCCAGCCTCTTTGTAGTGTCATACTATCCAGCATGAAGCCTTCAGCTTCATTGCGGTATTTGTTAGGGTTATATACTAAAAGCATCACTTTTTTAGTAACCTTATTTCCTTAAATTTTGAATGAGAATCATATGGGCAAATATTTGCATATTGTATTTGTTGCAAGTGTTAATGCAAATGTCTAATATTCTATATTGTAGATAATATGGTGTGTGGTGTCACACAGAAGATTATATTATCAGTTCCTATGGAGTATATAAATAGTTCACAACCTAGATGGACTTGGACAATCTATTGGAAAGGATGTAGTGTAATCTGGTATTAGTCTATCTTGACTATATGTTTACACTAGTACACTTTGTGTGTATTGAACAAGACCACTTGAGGTTGTTCTCTTTGTACTGACTACATAAGAGAACGAACACCTCTGTTATTATGGATGCTTGTGCTCTTAACCCGGATATAATAACGGACATGTATATGCAGTGTGCATTATTTTGACTCATAAAAGAGTGAGATTCATTATGGATCGACAACCTCTATGAATTGGGTAATAACATTGTATGTATGATGGGCTGTTGATTATAAATGGAATCCATGTCCCGATACATCGGGTTGATGATGTCCCCTTAAAGAGCTCATAAGGATTGTCATGTAAACCCTGCAGGTGGATTATATCCGACATGACAAATAAAGTTGAGCGGTACTACTTAAGGATAAAAGATGTCGAATCAATATAGTTGTCAGTAACTTAATTTGATCGACGGACATACGATATCTTAACATGGGGAGCCAAACGAGCATATAATAAAAGGAGCCCACAAACATAATTTGGGATTAAGAAGGTAGTGCAACAATAGCTCATTAGTGGACCGAGCTATTGTTAATGGGCCTGGATTGTGTGTTCGGGCTGAACACGGGATATCCAGATCCGTTAGGAGGTCTAACCCTAATTTCTTCTCATGGTCCCTGCCGTAACCTATATATATCCTCTATTCTCTGGCCGCCATATTACTGATCAGAAATCTAAAATTTTCTCTAAATTCGTGATTCACGTAAGGAGAGAAAGAGAGGGCTGCCAAGGAGAAGAAAAGGTTGGGAGATCGTCGCCCATACGACGTCCAACTCGAGGAAGGAATACGTGCAGAAGATCTTGGGGTCGTCCGCTCGAGATTGCCAGGAATTACTTGTCTCCTTTCTGCCGCAGGTATAATTCGTAAACCCTAGTTTTCGCCTATGAAGGGTTAGAACACGTATTAGATCTGTTTAACTTTCTATCGATCAATACGCACACCAAAGGAACGGTCCTGGGAATCCCCAGTTCCATCAGTATTATGCCGCTATGACATGGCTCGCGTAGCCGAGACTTTACCCTCTCTTAGGTACCTCTTAGTGGTGTTACACTACTGTAACATAAGGTCCCGTCTTTTTGCAGTGCTGCCTACTACTCTTTATTTTACAGTATTAGACCACTTGTCTATGTGCGGTGCTACGCTGCCGTGACATAGTCTGAAGCCGAGACTTCAGCCGAACATTCAAAATGTCAAAGAACTCATTAAGGCGTCTAAGTCATCCTCCCGCAGGACTTGTTCTATACAAAGAACAAATAGTAGACAACAGTGGTTCTGGGTCCGTAACCGCTCAATGTCTCAACGGACTACCTACTGTTTCTGATATTCTTCCAGTGAATGGCCCTCCCTTGAAACAAAAGCTAGATGCAAAGTAAATTTTTTTTGAACTAGTAGCATAAAACTTTATATAGGAATGCAAAAACACAATATTAGAACGTCTTCAAGTCCATTTTTTTTGTTGTGTCCTCGTCCAACTGACGCTTGAGACCTTTGGTGAACGAATCCGTCAGATTCATCTGGCTCAGAACATCAATTACGATAATGACTCATCTTTTGATAAGATCATTCATCACCATGTGCCTCAGTCGCACAGTCATCTTCTTGCCATTGAAGAGATCATTTGATACCACCGTTGCAGTCGTCTGGTTGTTGCAGTATATCAGTACCGTCGAAATATGCGCACCCATCCATAGAAGATCATACATGAGCTCCCGAAGCCATTATACTTCATTCGCTGTAGCAGCCAGTGCACAAAACTTAGATTTTGTTGAATAATAAGAGATCATAGTCTGCTTCTTCGACTTCCACGATATAGCAGCTCTACCCATTGAGAAGACGAATCCTCCAGTAGACCTTTCACTCTCTACTTTCGAGCACCAGCTGGTATCACTGAAGCCTTCCACCACTAGCGAATAACCGCTGTAGTACAGCGCATAATTCTGATTTCGCTTGAGATATCTCGTCACCCTCTTCACAGCTTTCGGATGCTCCACACCTGGATTGCTCGTGAACCGATTCAGCATCCCCACGGCAAAAGCTATATCAGGCCTTGTGGCAACTGTCGCGTACAACAAACTCCGATGACGCTTGAGTACTCCAGCTGCCTGAGGCTTTCTCTTGGATTTGGCTTCAACTTTTTGTCACACCTATACGGAGTATCAATCCCTGAAAGCTCCTGATATCCATAGTGTGTGATCATCTTCTCAATATAATAAGATTGTGACAACGCTACTCCAGTGTCTGTCTGGATAATCTTTATCCAATGATAATATCAGCTTCCCCTAAGTCCTTCATACTGAACTTAGATGAGGGAAACTTTTTTGGCTCAGTGACGCATGTTAAATCTGAACCCAAGATCAACATGTCGTCTACGTACAGAACAAACGATAACTCCCCACCCATCATCGAACTTGGTGTATACCCATTTGTCCGTCTCGCTGACCCTGTAGCTGTTTGATCTTATGACTTTATCAAACTTCTCGTGCCACATCTTGGGAGCTTGCTTCAGACCATATAATGATTTTACCAGCTTGCAGACTTTGTCTTCAAGGCCCTTGACGACAAATCCTTCTGGTTGTTGTATATAAATCTCTTCGGTCAACTCTCCATTCAGAAATGCTGCTTTAACATCCATCTGATGAATAACCAGCATGTGAATTGTATTCAGAGCAATCATCATCCCGATAGTCGTCATCTGCGCTACTAGAGCATATGTACAAAAATAATCGATCCCCTGCTTATGAGAAAACCTCTTGACTACCAGCCTTGCCTTGAACTTATCTACAGATCCATCGACCTTCATCTTCTTCTTGAAAATTTATTTGCATTTGATTGGTTTTGCTCCTTCAGGTAGATCGACCAACACCCAAGTGTTGTTGGAGGTTATTGAGTCATACTTATCATTAATAGCCTCCCTCCAGAAAACATCTCTGGTCTTCATCGCATCATTATAGGTAAGCAGATCTGTTTCCATATAATAGGTGACGAAATCATCTCCGAAGTCCTTCTGTCTCTTCACTCGCTTAGACACGAGTTCTACTTCAACCGTTGTCTCTACAACTTCTTCTTGGATTACATCTTTATTTAAAGCTTCAGCCTCCTCCGCACACACACTATTTTTTGGAATATCCGCAAGAATAATATTCTTGTGCCTTGCAAATTTATCTTCAAATAATTTTGCGTTGCGAGATTCAATGATATGATTTGATTCGATATCAAGAAATCTCCAAGTATCAGTTTTTTCAGCATAACCCAGGAAGATTGTCTTCGTAGTCCTCGCACCCAGTTTTTGAATCTTCGAGTCCGGAAGCTTCACATACGTCAGATACCCCCACACTCGAATGATGTTCAAGTTGGGTTTGACTATGAACCAGAGTTCATGAGAAGTAACATCGAAAGTTGCATGCGGCACTCCATTTAGAATGAAGGTAGCTCGTAAGGACAGCTTTTTCTCAAAAGCAATTTGGAAGACCCGCAGTCAACAACATTTATTCATCATCACTGTCAACATTCTGTTCTTCCTTTCTGCAATATCGTTTGATTGAGGAGAATACGGAACAGTTGTCTCGTTGATAATTCTATGCTCTTTACAGAACGATGCAAATTCAAGAGACCTATACTCTCTGCCTCGATCACTTCTGAGTCTCTTAAGTTGTTGTCCGATTTAATGCTAAGCTTTAGCCTTGAAGTCCTTAAATTTTTCGAACGCTTCATCCTTTGACTTGAGAAGATAGACAAATGCGTACTTCGAGAAATCGTCAATGAAGGTAATAAAGTACTTCATTTCGTCCTTTGTGGAGAATTGTTTGAAGTCACAGATATCCGAGTGCACCAACTCCAAAAGATCTGTGCTTCGGTTTACCCATTTGAATTGTTTTCTTGTGAACTTCGTCTGCACACAGGCTTCACATTTCTCCACCTCCTTACCCCGACGTTTGAAGATAAGCCCTACACTAGACATCATGTTTATCCTTTTACAATAGACATGTTCTAGTCTATTGTGCCACAACTCAAGAGAGTAAGCATAAGAAGAGACTGCATTGATATTGTAAGTCGGAGTTACAAGTTGAAGTTTGAACATCCCTTCGGTACATAAAGCTTTTCCGAAGTATGTTCTTTGTAGGACATAACCACTTGACCAACGTTAATATCCATCCTTAAACCTGCGTTGCAGAGCAGACTTCCAGAGATCAGGTTTTTGGCTATCACCGATACGTGCTTCACATCATGAAGCATCAACGCATTCCCGGAAGTCAGATTTAGTACCATTGTCCTGATCCCAAGTACTTCAGCTTGTGTCTTGTTCGCAACATAACCTTCTTAGATATAGGTTTGTATATGGTGAATAACTTCCTTTTTGAGCAAATATGGCAAGACGCACCAATGTCTACCTACCAGTCCGTTCGCCACCAGTCGAGTCAATCTGTGCAATCATGACAACCAAGTTTGCCTCCCCTTACTCTTTTGGTTTTGGCTTGAATCTGTAGTTCTTCTTGAAGTGGTTCTTCTTGCCACAGTTGAAACAAGCCCCATCACCCTTTAGGCTTTGGCTTAAATGGAACCGACTTCACCTTCAGATGGTTGAAGTCATTTTTATTATGAGAAGCCTTTTGATTTCCCTTGGAGTCGCTACCTTGCACCAGATTGGCCTTGGCCATCTGTTTGGACAACATGTCCTTTTTGAGTTGAGCCCTCAACATGTCCTCTTTGAGTTGAGCCCTCAACTCGTCTTCAACATGAATCCAGTACAAGAAGCATTCAACGTCCACCTCTATCTCCTTACGGTGTATGTCCGCAATGAAGTTGCTCCACCCAGGCAGGAGCTTGGCAACAATACCGCCAGAAATGAAAGCATCGACCAGGAACATGTCACCATCCTCAAATTTTTGATGCAACTTGAGAAATTTCTTGACTTAAGGCAACATCGTTTTGTCCTTAAATTGTACCTTCCATACCTTTTCAGTCACATGGATCTTGTTTCTATTCTCAACAAACTTGTACTGTTTCTCCAGAGACTCCCAAACGTCCTTTGCCTGTACCGTCTTGATGTATGACTCCGCCAAAGAATCCTTCATAGAGTTCAGTATCAGCAACTTGTAGAGGTGGTTGTCTCTTCTCCACTTCGTCTGTAGAACAGTGGCCTCAGCAACCCTCCGAGCATTTTCATCCTCTATAATAATAGTCTCCGGATCTATTAACACGTAATCTATGTTTAAGAGTTGAAGATTAAAGCTAACCTTTCTCTTCCAGATGTTATAATGCTCCCCGTCAAATTTTTTAAGTTTGTTAAAACTTGTATCGAGAAGGTTTGCACGGTTTGTCTCTATCGGATCTGAATCTTACTTAGAGATTGTTACTCCCGAAACAGATCTTAGATAACAGAACGATCAGATACAGAGATCTCATGCAAACGGGTATGCTTCTTTGTTCTGAATTTTAGGACTTCGAAGATTCGTGCAAAGAAGTTTGCTCTCCAAAGAACCTTAAGCTGCTGCAAGGACCACTATAATCTTCTGATTACAACTGGCAGATTAAAATGTTCTTCCTAGCAAATGCAGCACGTTCTTCCTTGCAACCACAGTTGTATACAAACAGAACGGATTACAATATCCAGAAGAAAAGAGAGGAGGAAGAAGAAAACACCACTCTTGCTAGGGTGATGAAGATCACCGTTGCTCAAAGAAAGATTCGTTCCCAGGCGATCTGCTCCTAGGAACCAGCAAGTTCAGACATGAACTTCTGGAATGCTCGCTGTCACCTTCTTGGTGGACTCGCACGAACTCCTCTGTACTCCAATGGCGGCCACAACAAAGTTATCTTTGTGTCTCAATTTCGAAGTAAGTCCTCAAAGGGACAGGAAGAGCATATTTATAGATTTGGGTGGAAGCGCTAACCCTAATCCTGTCCGACAACTGATTACGGAAAGATAGAAACAAATTTAATTCAAATCCCACAAAAAATGAATCTAATCGTTCAAATCCTGCAATCAACGAAAACTTGCGCCAACCAACAAGCGCAACAAATGTGCACAAACGCCATGTGACGATGCTGACGTGCTAAGTGAAAAATGCACGAACAAAGTGCCACTTTGCACCCTTTAGTCCGAGTCCGAATCGCGGGACTTAGCTCATTAGAGATTTTCCCATAAGCATGACAAAAAGTATGAATGCTTTCCTTGAGGAGTTAAATCCTCCTTTTCCTCCTAGAAAAACACTCCCACATAGCACCCACATATGCCCCACTACATCTCATGCACACACCTCAACTCAAGCAAAGCATTATATTGAGATACCCCTGTAGCCGATGTTGGACTTCTCTCTCTAGTCCAAAGCCAAAAACACAACCATGCAGTCATATCCCTTCTCCTAACAATACTCACAATACGGGTCTAGGCTCTAGCTGCACTGATGCATTGCAAAAAAAAAATTGAAAAGGAGGAGGAATAGAATTAACAATATTATTTGTCGGATAAAAAAGTATAGAGGCTCGTCCCTCGTCTTCATTATCATAAATCCGATCGATAGGAAACTAAGTGAAGGAGAACTGCTCCCGCTCGTAGTCCCCAAAGAGATCTTCTTCCTGTCAAGAATGTGGAGGTTCAATTGCGTTGAGAAATCACGAGATCAAGAAACGAGGTGGGTTTAATTAATGGCGAACCTTGATCGGAGTGGCAGTGGAACATCTGCCAGCGGCGGTGACTGCCGAAGCCCTCCCGTTGTGGGGAAGATGGGGGTTATCGGTCGCCAATGCCACCGCTGGGCGTTTGGATACGGAGGGACGAGCTCAATGATGCAGGTGATTGGTGGCGCATGCGTTTTCTGGCTTTGTTTTAATTTGGTTGCGGTTGGATATGCTTGTATTGAAGATGGGCTACAAGGCCCAGTAGCTGCTTGTATTGGACTGATTGAAACGCAACCCAGGGTTTTATTTTAGTGCTCGTCATTCCAAAACCCTCCCTCTTTCTCCCACAAACCATCCATAATGTGGAAAAGGCTCTTTCAGATGAACGGCGGCGTCACCACCGTCGCCGCCCTTGGATGTCTTTCTCCATCCAGCGGAAGGTCCCTCTCCTCGGCCGCCTCCTCCGCCGTAGACTCTCTCGTGCTTCGCTCTCTCAAAGAACACTATCTCGAGGTCTCCAAGATGACCCCTCCTCCGGTACTCTCCCACTCCCTTTTTTCTCTCTCTCTCTCTCTCTCTGTACATCTCTCTAAATTAATAATCTATTCTTCTTCGGTATAGAAAGTGAATCCTCCGTCACCGTACTCGGTGGTGAAGGGGTCGCTGGAGAGCGGTGGCCCTGTCCTCCGCGGGGAGTACAAGGGCGAGGAGGTGAGCATATCCGTCATGCGTCTGGCCAACATCATGCCGGCCGGCGCCGAGGAGGAAGAAGACGAGGACTCCATCAACCAGCTGTTCCTCCACGTCGACATCTCGAGGCCCGGCCGGGAGGAGTCCCTCCATTTCCTCTGCGGGCTCTACCCGGACGCTCTTGGCATCCACTCAGTCTGTCTGCGCCCCAAGGACCTTGGCTCGGGGGATCTCGATGCTGTCACCAAGTACCGCGGACGCGTATTCCAGTTAGTACTCTCCCTTCTGCATATATATATATATATCTTTTCTTTTCTTTTCTTTTCTTTTCTTTTTGCTCTGGATGTCATTTAGGTAAAGCAATGTGTAGGCACGAAGCATTTCGGGCACGGGGACACGGATTAGGCACCTGTTTTGGTGTGCCCTATTGTATCAAAAGAATAGATAGCATGTTGTCACGGACTTAGTGTTTTTGCTAGCACTTCGTCCCGTGCGGCGCACTGTCTTTCTCCTCAAAGACTCGTGCAAGCCTTCCCGTCCCGACTTAGCTAGATCGCTAAGAAAACTAGAATAGTGGAGCAAAGATGGGACTAGTTAGAATCTCTTTATTGACTTGGAGAATGCTTACAATTTTTAGGTGGTGAGGAACAAATGAGAGCCTCCCCTTTTATAAGTGCTCATAGAGCAATACAAGGAAAGTCCTGGAAGGAATATTCCAAGGATTATTACATTCTACCATAACTGGAATGGCATATTCCAGGTTTATTCCCTAGCGACATAAAAGGGAACTTCAAGGGCCTTCCAGAAGCTTCTTGGGCCTCCTAGAACGATCTTGGGCCTTCCGGAGAGATCCACAATCTTCTAGAGCCTTCCGCCATCTTCTAGAATGTTCTGGAAGCTTCCCGCATAACCTTGGTCCGCGAAAAGGTTATGCAACTGGGCCTCGGGCGGGGTGCAACATTTGGGCCATTACATTCCCCCCACCTAAGGCGTTGACGCCCTCGTCAACCATGCTCGCTGAGAAACGCCTGGATCTCGGCTTCGAACTGATGCAGCGTATCAGCACGTTCCCAGCTAGACTCGCCGTAAGGCAAGCCCTTCCACTGGATGAGGTACTCCACATACGGGGACATGCCGCGTCGCCGAATGGTCCTCCTGTCCAGCACGGCTTCCACCTCCTTGTTGAAGGAAGTCGTCATGGTCGCCGTCGGTCGCTTCGGAACTCCTTGCTGGGGATCCTCCAAGTCTGCATGGTACGGCTTCAAGCAACTTGCATGGAAGACTGGATGAATCTTCAGCTTGGCAGGGAGTTCAAGCTTGTAGGCCACCTTGCCTACTTTCTTGAGCACGGGGAAGGGGCCTTCATACTTCCGGATTAGTCCTTTGTGCACCTTGCGGAACACCTTGAACTGTTGTGGTTGCAGCTTCACTAACACCATGTCCCCCTCCTTGTACTCAACCGGCCTTCGCTTCGCGTCGGCCCACTTCTTCATCTTCCTCGCGACTTTCTCCAGAAATGTCTTGGCAATGTCCGCCTTTGCCTTGAAATCTGAAGTGAACTGGTTGGCCGCGGGGCTTCTACTCGAGGACCCCGCACTCGGCGTGTGCGGGGCAAGCGGTTGGCGACCCATCACCAACTCAAATGGACTGCTGTGCGACGACTCGCTCCGTTGAAGATTGTAGCAGAACTGAGCGACGTCGAGGTGATGCACCCAATCCCTCTGGTTGGCACTCACAAAGTGCCGCAAGTACTCCTCGAGTAGCGAGTTGACCCGCTCGGTCTGCCCGTCCGTCTGCGGGTGGAAGCTGGTCGAGAAGTGTAAGTCCGTCCCGAGGATTTTGAACACTTCCGTCCAGAACTTCCCCGTGAAGCGGGGGTCTCGGTCGCTGACAATGTTGACCGGGATGTCCCAGAACTTCACCACATGGCTGATGAACAGTCGCGCGGCCTCCTCTGCTGTGCAGTCCGTCGAAGCAGCAATGAAGGTCGCGTACTTTGAGAACCGGTCCACCACCACGAGAATGGACCCAAGCGCCCCCACTTTCGGCAGGGCGGAGATGAAGTCCATCGAAATGCTCTCCCACGGCCGACTCGGCACGGGAAGAGGCTCCAGCAGGCCCCCGGGCTTCTAATGATCCACCTTGTCCTGTTGGCACACAAGACAAGTGCGAACATAGTCCTCCACATCTTCGCGCATGCGAGGCCAGTAGTATGCGGCCTCCAGTAGCGCCAAGGTTCGCTTCTGCCCCGGGTGTCCAGCCCACTTTGTGTCATGACATTCCTTGAGCAGCTGTCTTCGCAAGCCACTCCACCTAGGCACGACCACCCTGTCGCCCTTGGTGTAGAGAAGTCCGTCTTTCAGCCAGAACCTTCTCGTTTTGCCCTCCTTGGCAAGCTTCACTATGGCCAGTGTTAGTGGGTCCTCCATGATTCCCACTCGAACACGGTCCAGAATGTCCCCCTTGAGCAAGCACACAGATGCGAGCTCGGCCTTCCTGCGAAGCGCATCGGCCACCTGATTTTCCTTGCCGGGTTTGTACTGCAACACCATATCGAACTCGGCTAGAAAATCTTGCCATCTCGCCTGCTTCGGAGATAGCTTCTTCTGGGACTGGAAGTAACTCGTGGCAACATTGTCCGTCATGACCACGAACTTGGTGCCGAGGAGGTAGTGCCGCCATGTCCTCAAGCTATGCACGACCGCGGTCATCTCCTTCTCCTGCACCGTGTAGCGCCGCTCAGTGTCATTCAGCTTGCGGCTCTCGAACGCGATGGGGTGTCCTTCCTGCACCAACACCCCACCGATGGCGAAGTCGGACGCGTCCGTGTGCACTTCGAACGCCTTGGAGTAGTCCGGTAGAGACAAGACCGGCTCCTCCGTCACAGCCCGCTTCAGTGCCTCGAATGCCTCCTCGCATCGGGGCGTCCAGCTCCACGCCCGATCCTTCCACAGCAGATCGGTCAGAGGCGCTGCGATGGCGGAATATCCTCGGATGAACCGTCGGTAGTAGTTCGCCAAGCCAAGGAACGATCGCAGCTCCGTCGGCTTGGTGGGAGCCTCCCACTCCCGTATGGACTGGACCTTTGCGCCGTCCATCCATATCTTGCCACGCCCGATCCAGTGCTCCAAGAACGACACCTCTTCTTGTGCGAATGAGCACTTCTCCCGCTTGACGAAGAGTTCGTTCTCCCTTAGCACCTGGAAGACAGTCTTCAAATGCTCGATGTGCTCCTCCATCGTGTTTGAGTACACGACGATGTCGTCGAGGTAGACCACGACGAACCGATCCAGGTAGGGATGAAAGAGCTTGTTCATCAAAGTACAAAAAGTCGCAGGAGCATTTGTTAGACCAAAAGGCATAACCATAAACTCATATGCGCCATACCTCGTCACGCATGCCGTCTTAGCCTCGTCGTCCTCCGCAATCCGGACTTGATAATACCCCGAGCGCAGATCAAGTTTGGAGAAGTATCTCGCGCCTCCCAATTGGTCGAACAAGTCCGCCACCAACGGGATGGGATATTTGTTCTTGACGGTTACCTTGTTTAGTGCACGATAGTCGATGCACAAACGAAGGCTTCCGTCCTTCTTCTTCTGGAACAGCACCGGTGCACCATACGGGGCCTTTGACGGTCTGATGAATCCCGCGTCCAGCAGCTCCTTGAGTTGCTTCTTCAACTCGTCCAGCTCAGGCGGGGCCATGCGATATGGAGCCATGGCGGGCGGCTTCGTGCCCGGCTCCAACTCGATGGCATGGTCTACCTCCCTCCGCGGAGGTAGCCTCTTCGGCAACTCCTTCGGCATGACGTCCCCGAACTCCACAAGGACGTCATCGATCTCAGGCGGAAGATTCCCCTGCACGGGCGCCTCCTCCGTCTTGAGCACAGCAAGGTAAGTCATCTCTCCGTGTCGCATCCCCTTTTTGAGTTGTAATGCGGAGAGAGCCTTCCCTTTCGCAAGCTCGCCTCGTGCAGTTGTCACCATGCACGGAGAGCTCTCCTCCATGATCCCGACGACTCCCAGATACGGCATTGGGACTGCCTTTGCCGAAGTGAGGAAGTCCATCCCAAGGATCATGTCGAAGTCGTCCAGTGGTGCTGCCGTGAGACTGGTGACACCCGTCCAGTCTCCCACTTGGATCTTCACCCTTTTGGCCACCCCCTGCACGGGGCGCGCCTCAGAGTTGACTGTCTTTATCGTGCTTGAGTCTTTTTCCAGCGCCAAACCCAAGCGTCGGACCTCCGCGTCCGAGATAAAGTTGTGGGTGGCCCCCGTGTCGACCATCGCCCTGGTGTTGTGGCCGTTGATCTTCACGTCCACGTACATCAGCTCTCGATTCGGGGTCTTGGACACTACCACCTTGCTCTTCAAAGCATTCAACAGGCGCAGGGCACCCATGTGAGCCCTCTTCTTAGGCTCCATGTCCTCGGCCTCCTCGCCTTGGACCGCGTTCACCCTCTTGCCCTTGTTCGGACAGTCTCGTGCAAGGTGATTTCCACCGCACACATAGCACTCGATCTTCCGCTCCGTCGAAGGCTTTGCTTGCGGCTTGTCCTTCGGCGGCGGGCCTCCCTTTTCGTTGTTCTTCTTCGCTCCCCCACCATTGAACTTGGTGGCAGTCTTTTCCTTGGGCTTTGGGGCATCGCTCCGTCGATACTCCATCAGCTTCTCGGCTGCCGCAACAGCCGTGTTCAGATCTGACACATCTTGCCTCTGCAATTCTTGTGCCGTCCATGGTTGTAGACCCTCCAGGAACGCGAACAGACGATCCTCTTCGCCCATACTGGAAATGGTGAGCATCAGGCGGGTGAACTCCGCCACATACTCCTTGATCGTCCCGGTGTGCTTGAGTTGACGCAAACTCCGTCTTGCGACATACTCCACATTCTTCGGGTAGAATTGAGACTTGATCTCCTTCTTGAGATCCTCCCAAGTCTCGATCTTGCAGAGTCCCTTTTCTATATCAATGCACCTGCGTCGCCACCACAGCGTAGCATCATCAGAAAAATATAGGGACGCTGTGTTTACCTTGTCGGTCTCATCCTCGATGCGGACCGCCTTCAGGTAACGCTCGACATTCCAGATGAAGTTATCCACCTCCTTCGCGTCCCGTGCGCCAGTGAAGGATTTGGGTTCTGGATACTTCACCCTCTGCGTCGACTCCCTCCTCGGAGTCGGACCACCAGCAATGGCCCTCTCGAGGACCTCCGTCTTGGTTTGTAGCTCTTTGCGTAGTTCAGCAATCTCCGCCTTCGTGGCCTTTCGTTCCTCCTCGAACTCGGCCTGCATCTCGCGGAGATGCTCTCGGAACTCCGTCATAGCCGTGGCGACATCCGCCTCCAAACCCTGGACGAATTTCTCGTGAGCCATTTGGTTCTGCTCCACTTGATACTCGACGTCCGTCACGCCTTTCTCCAGCATCTCAATCCGGCCAGCCAACTCGCCAAGAGCCCGTTCCACCGACGGTTCCTTGCTCCTCGAAGTCTTCGCCTTATCCTTAGGCGAAGAGGGTTGCGCGGGATCCTCGTTGATGATGGCTTCGGTCGAAGACATGACGGCGATCGAACCTAGCTCTGATACCACTTGTCACGGACTTAGTGTTTTTGCTAGCACTTCGTCCCGTGCGGCGCACTGTCTTTCTCCTCAAAGACTCGTGCAAGCCTTCCCGTCCCGACTTAGCTAGATCGCTAAGAAAACTAGAATAGTGGAGCAAAGATGGGACTAGTAAGAATCTCTTTATTGACTTGTAGAATGCTTACAATTTTTAGGTGGTGAGGAACAAATGAGAGCCTCCCCCTTTTATAAGTGCTCATAGAGCAATACAAGGAAAGTCCTGGAAGGAATATTCCAAGGATTATTACATTCTACCATAACTGGAATGGCATATTCCAGGTTTATTCCCTAGCGACATAAAAGAGAACTTCAAGGGCCTTCCAGAAGCTTCTTGAGCCTCCTAGAACGATCTTGGGCCTTCCGGAGAGATCCACAATCTTCTAGAGCCTTCCGCCATCTTCTAGAATGTTCTGGAAGCTTCTCGCATAACCTTGGTCCGCGAAAAGGTTATGCAACTGGGCCTCGGACGGGGTGCAACATTTGGGCCGTTACAATGTGCTACAACCTTCGCCTTCCAAGTTTCTTCGACCACTTCAGCACAGCTATCCATATTTGCGCCCATAGTTGTTCAAAGCCTAAATGGCTTTTTCTTGAAATCCCCAGTGACTAGCTATGGTGTTGACAGTCGTGTGCTAATATTAATCATCTCCTCCCAAAGCTTCCTCATCTTCTAATATTACTTTCATAAGCCAGGGAGATTGTAAACTGTTCTCCCCCCTTGTTAACAATTTAGCACTTATCATTTGCTCAGACATGGATAGAGTGGAGTGCTTTCGGTCCTTTAGGAGGTCTTATAGAACAAGTAATTCAATTCAAGCTAATTTTAGTCTCCACTACACTAGCCCAACAATAAAAGAATGCTGCAGCCTAATTACGTGGTCATACACATTTCTCGATCTCCCTATGGAGTTCATCTCTCTTGCATTCTACACTAGTATGTACATTTAAGCTATTTAGGACCTCTGTTCCTCTTTTATCTTAGAAGCTTGGTAGGTCGCTTATGCAACTTCACTCTTCTGCTTAAGCTTTTTATCGTTTTTTTAAGATCTTGAATAAGTTTATGCTACTTTGGATTAGCCTCAGTCATTTCAATACCAGCCCTGGTGGACTGCTGGTCTTCATTTACTCCAGTTCCATAACTTCTTGAGGCAAAGAGGTTGCCCACATGCTTCTCCTGCACCTCATCATGTAGGAGGGTGCCCACATGCTCCTCGTACACCATTCTCCCCATCATTTTTGGTGATGGAAGGCTCCTTGGTCCTTGAAAGGAACTACTCCTGATTATTACATTTAAACATTAGAGTTAGGGGTCCTATGTTGATCCTGAGGTAGATCAAAGATGGATCACACTTGCTAGGAACAAAGTTTCACGCAAAACTAGTTTGTTTGTCAAGGTTAAGAGATACACGCAAAACTATAATAGTTTGCTCTCTTAGATCCCGACTCCAACCGAATTTCTTTGCCATTCAGATTGCAAAGAGACAAATATCAAACTCGTTCTTCTTTGCAAACGCAGTTGCAATTGAGATAAAACGATTATAGAATAGAGGAAGAAGGAGAAGATATAATAATAAAATATTCTTGTTGGGATAATAAAGATCATCATTGCTCAAAGCAAGATTCACCCTCTATCGACGATCTGCTCCTAGGAAGCAGTAAGCTCACGAAATGAACTTCTAGAATACTCTTTGTTACCTCTATGCACAACTCGAATGGACTCACTAGACATCTTTTCTTTGTTTTTTCGTCTCTCCCCAAAAGGAGGTCAAAAGAGTCTATTTATAGAGAAAGGTTAAAATCCTAACTCTAACCTTGCCGATGTGGGACTAAAATACCAACTCTCAAAAATTGGAATTGATTACCCAAATCCTGAAATTTGCGCATATACGTGCAATCTGTGCAGCTCGCGCATGCACATAATAGCACAACAATACTGTAGCACATGCAGCTATCCTATCATACATGCATATGCACAATAGTGCAGCAGCGCATGCGCACATCCGCTCATATGTGCATAGCTGCGAAGTCGCGCATAACCAATTATAAAATGAGCACAACATATGCGCAAAAGCACCAAATCGTGTTCGATGCGTATGTGCGAAGTGCAAAGTGCAAAGTGCGCTATTAATATGCGACTTTGTGCCTTTCGTCCGAACCTGAGTTCGAATCCGAGTTGCTAAGGGCTTGTTTGGATATATGTTTAAACTCAGTTTTTTGAGTTTGAACACAAGAGGTGGGATAATTTGTGTTTGGACAGCCCAACTTAGAAATCACTTTTGGAAAAAAAAAATTCAAAGCTTACGTTTAAAATCACTTTTCAGAGAGCAACTTAAGTGTGTTTTCAGAGTGTATTCTCTGAGCAAAGTTTGTCGGCCCCCCCTTCCCCCCTAAAAAAACTCTCTCTCTCTCTCCTCGTGTTTTCCTCGTAGAAAAGAAGAAACATGGCCGGAGAAGAAACAATGCCGAGCCCTAGATTTGACCATGGCCGGAGCCTAGACGTTGAGCCCTAGACGCCGCATTCGGCCACTACAACCACGAACCGCCTGGATGGCAAAGTTCTCCTCGCCGACGCGAGCGAGGTCCTCCTCAAGCGGTGATGGGGTCGTCGATGCCGGCGCGGGCGAGGTCCTCCTCGAGCGGTGGTGGGGTCGTCGACGACGGCGCGGACGAGCCTTAGACGCTGAGCCCTAGATGCGACCATGGACTCGATCATGGCCGGAGCCCTAGACGGACGAGCCCTAGATTCGACCATGGTCGAAGAAGTCGAAGAAACATCGTGGCGGCGACGGTCGTGTCGTCGTTCTAGTGGGCTCACAGTGGGAGGGGGCGAAGATGTTGGAGGAGACCATGTAGAGGAGCTCCTCTTGGGCGGTCTCGGAGAGGCGGGAGGAGCCGAACTGGACGAAGTCGATGAGCTCGACGAAGGTCTGCGGGCATGGCGAAGGAAGAGGTGCTGATGCTCCAGGATCGGGACATCGCGGAAGCCGGCCGAAAATTGCGACCGGACGAGGGGCTGCTGCATATCGGGAACACGCCGTAGCGCTGGCAATGGGGTGCGGGAACAACGGCTTCGTCTTCGTTGGACAGAGGGATACAGAATGGACACAGGGACACAGTTTAAAAAATTAGTTTCTAAAACGAATCTTCAAAATTTATTTTTTAAAGTTCTTTTTCAGATGAAAGTAACAAAACTTAAAATCAGAATTCTATACTCAGAAAACAACTTTATAACTTACTCTCAGAAAACTGTTTTTAGAACAAAATTTTAGAAAGGCTATCCAACCGGACCCTAAGCCTGTACGAGGTTTAGTTCCTGTGAATTTTTTTCCAATAAGAGCGACAAAAACAAAGATTGTTTCTTTGAGGTTTAAACTTGGATCCTCTAGGAAATACCAGTACATGGACCACCACATCCCATATGTATATATCAATATAAAAAAAGCTATATATTGATATATACCCAAGTTGGATTTTCCAATGTGGGACTGAACTTCTCAAATGTAAGTTAAAAACTCCAACAGTCTCCTTTATATCATAGTATATAGTGAACATTTCCCATAGTGATTGTCCATTATGCATTAGGATATGTCATTTATGACTTTAATCTTCTCGCTTATGTAAAACAACAGTATAATACTTGTATAATACTTGAATTGACTGAATCTTGAATTCAATATCATAGCTTCTATTCTTTCTACTTATATAATGACATTAGTTGTGCCTCTGGTCGCACATTAATGGTCTGTGCTAACCTGGTCTCGGTGTATGTATCTTGGGTATCTAAAAGTTCACCCTCAAGAGATGGACTAAATCTATTTCCATACACTTATGTGAGTTCTTTTAGAGAGTTCAAAATACCTATCATGAAGTCTTGCACTTTCTTGCGGTGCTACGCCGCTATGATATCGTCCGAAGTCGAGGTTTCGCAACCTCTTGTTGATGTCATTTCACTATAGCATGAGGTCACATGCCTCTTTATAGTGCTATACTACTCAGCGTAAAGCCTTGCGTTTTCTTACGATGCTACGTTGCTATGACATAATCTGAAGCCGAGGTCTCAAACCTCATGTGAGCATGAGGTTACTAGCTTCTTTGTAGTGTTGCCTACCGTTCTCCATTCTTCAGCATTAGGTTACATGATTATATGCGGTACTACTGCCGCTGTGTCATGGCCCGAGTCGAGGCTCAACCTTATTGTTGTGTCACACCATTGTAGCATAGAGTACTAGCTTCTTTGTAGTGCTGAGCTACCCACGTCTTATGTAAAGCACGTTGGATACCCAAGATGTCCAAGAACTCATTAAAATGTCAAAGTCATCCTTTCACAGGATTTGTTCTATACAATGAACAACTAGTAGACCACACTGGTTTCGAAATAATCTCTCAAATGTCCTAAAGTACTACCCACTGTACCAGTCAATAGTCATCCCTTGAACTAAAAGCTAGATGTTTAGTTGATTTTTCTTTCAACTAATAGCATAAAGTTTTATGATAGGATTATAGAGATAATATCATACTGCCTTTAAGCCTATTTTTTTGCTGTGTCCGCAACCAGTTGGCGCTTGATGCCTTTGGTGAACGGATCTGCCAGATTCTCATAGCTCCAAACGTCAGTCAATGTAATGGTGCCATTATTGATGTCACGCTCCGATTTCGAAGAATCGATAGTCGTCCCCCGAGCGTGATGCCGTATGAATCTAAGTTGTGCTCACACAAGGCAAGGTCATAAGGTTATCCAAAACACAACATCTAATAGAGTACGCAGAGAAATTGAACAACACATTTGAAACAGAAAGAACTTTTCTTTTCATTAATAATAAACATTATTTACAAGACTATTACAATAGTTGCCACACGAGCTTACAACTTGACTCGATTACAAAATGAACGCTGATGAAATTGTCGTTCCATACATCACATCCCATGTTATACAACCAAAACATCCAAAACACCTGCTATCATGGTGAGTCGAGGCATCTCTCATGGATTAAATGTAGTCTTAAAAATGATTGAAACAAGCTTTCAGTACACAGATGAGGCTTCAAATCGCGCTAGCGTCGCCTTCAGCTCTGTGGCACGCCCTTGTTGATTCGGAGCATCTGTGGAGAGCAAAGATCAGTATATTGTCGTGTACTAGTGGGTGACTAATTAAAATCTATGCTCTCATTTGATTCAAGAAGTTGCATGATATAATTGGTAATCTTCTAGCCATCCTAGTTAATTTCATGAAAAAAACTGAGTAGGTATAAGCAATATAAACTACCATGAAACTTGTCTATGACAAAGCGTATAGTTGCAGTATAAACTTATCATGTTCTTTCCTGTCAATTGTTATCTTAGCTAACAGAAAATGTATGTGTTTATGTGGAGGTCATTGCAAGTCTTAGCTACCCTGGACGTTATAGCTTGGTTTAGACGGCGACCCTTCCAGCACGGTTGCGAGCTCGCTGAGAGTATCCCGAATGACCTGTGCTAACACCCAGCACAACTATCCAGGTTCCTCCTAGGCCGAATCGTTTCGTAGCCCTTAGGATACCGAACCTAACCCTTGTGCACAAGTTGTCCATGACCGTGCAAGACTAAGTTACTCAAGTATGGTCTAGAAACATCGTAAGACTTAACCGATTTCAACATGTCCCGCCTTACCATTGCGACATTTATTCATAGTCAATATTTGTGTAACACAGTTCTATAGCATATATGTAAAATCAAGCATATAATAGCCTTACGAATTATGTACGCAAGTAAAGCATGCAACAGTTCTATGCTAATAAGTCTTTGTGGCCGTGCATCTACGTCTAACATTTTATTCGCATTTATAGCATCGATTGATTTAAAGACAAGAGGGTCAAAGGGGAAAGAAGGGTCAATCACTCACACTGGTTGTCGAGGAGAGGGGAAAAGGTCGGTGGTGCTAGACGGCGCATACTCGATTGCCTGAAATCGCGTAAGCAACATATCAGCACTCTACCCTTCTATTCCGAGTTCAATATGAAATGCGAAGTTCGAAGAATGCAAGCTATAAAATTTATCGAAAATATTCACAAAAACGCATTCATAAAACCAAAGCCAAAGAAACAAGTGCGGTATAAAAAATAGAGCAACGGGAGGTCTCTCCCGACTCAGCTGTAGAGTCCATCCTCGAGGCATAATCCACTGAATATGGGACTTTATTCCGAAGAAGCCATTCTATAACGAGAAAAGAGTATTGATTCAACTAGTCCCGACCAATCGATAGCGATAGCGTTTCTTAATCGTGTTTTCCGTGTTGCAACGAGGAACAAGCACGATGTTGGGACGGGACACTACAATTGAGGCAATCATTCAATGTCCTATGACGAAGTTGTACAGTCCTCTTCTTACCATTGAAAAGATCATTTGATGCCACCGCTACAGTCGTTTGGTTGTCACAGTAGGTTGGTACTCGGTTCAACTAGAATCTACGTACCAACCATAAGAAGATCATACATGAGCTCCCGAAGTCATTCTGCTTCATCTGTTGCATCTTCCCGTGCATAAAACTCAAGACTACATTAATGAGTGAGAGTGCATTGTCTACTTCTTTGACTTCTATGATATAACAACTACACCCATAGAGAAAACGTATCCTCCTTTGGATCTTTCGCTCTCTTCTTCTGAGCACCAGCTTGCATCACTAAAGTCTTCTATTAATGTTAGATAACCACTAAGGTATAATGCATACTGCTGAGCCCTCTTAAGATACTCTATGACTCTTTTCACAACTTTTCAGTACTCAATACCTGTATTATTTATGAATCGATTCAACATCCCCCAGCAAAAGCAATATCTGGCTTAGTTGCACCCATGCAACATCAAGCTTCCGATGACACTAGAGTATTCAAGCTGTTTAATGTTCTCCCTGGATTTGGCTTCAGCTTCTTGTCACATCGGTGCAGAGTATCGATCCCTGAAAGGTCCTGATATCCATAGTGTGTATGCATTTTATCTACGTAGTGAGCTTGTGACAACACAAGTCCATCTTCTGATCGAATGATCTTTATCCCCAGAATAACATCAACATCTCCCAAGTCCTTCATACTGAACATAGACGAGAGGAACTTCTTTGTATCTGTAATACATTCTAAATCTGAGCCAAGGATTAGTATGTCATCCATGTAAAGACAAACAATCACTCCTCTTCTATCAACGAACTTATCGTAAACACACTTATCCATCTCACTGACCCTGTAGCTGTTTGATTTGATAACCTTATCAAACTTTTCATGCCATATATTGGGAGCTTGCTTCAAACCATGCAAAGATTTTACCAACTTACAGACTTTGTATTTAAAATCCTTGACGACAAATTATTCAGGTTGTTTTATGTAAATTTCTTCGGTCAGATCTCCATTCAAGAACATTATTTTTACATCCATCTGATTAATTATCAGCTTGTGAATTGCATCCAGTGCAATAAGCATCATGCTAGTTGTCATCCGCACAACTGGAGCATATGTGTCGAAGTAATTAATCTTCTGCTTTTGAGAAAACTCTTTGGCTACTAGTCTCACCTTAATTTATCAACAATTTCGTCGACTTTTATCTTATTCTTGAAGATCTATTTACATTTGATGTGTTTTGCTCCTTTAGGCAGATCTACAAACACCCAAGTGTTGTTGGATGTTATGGAGTCAATCTCGTCATTGACAACCTCCTTCCAAAATACAGTATATTTAGTTCTCATCATCTCATAATAGGTAAGCGGATCTGCTTTTACATGATAGGTGACGAAATCATCTCTGAATTCCTTCGGCCTCCTCGCTCGCTTTGATGACGACTCAGCGAGTTATGGTTGTAATGTTGTCTCTTCAATGACAACCTTTTATTGGACTACATCTTCTTTGGAAATACTAGCTTTGTACTCATATTATTCTCCGGAATATCTGCGAGAACAATGTTCTTGTGCCTAGAAAATTTGTCTTCAAAGATTCTACGTCGCGAGATTCAATTACATAATTTGATACAATATCAAAGAACCTTCGAGCTTCTCCCTTTTCAGCATATCCCAAAAATATGGTCTTCGTAGTCGTTTTCATCTTCTGAATTTTCATATCCGGAAGCTTTATATATTTCAGGCACCCCCACATTCGAATGATATTCAAGTTGGACCTGATCTTGAACCAGAGTTCATGAGAAGTAAATTTGAAGTTGCGAATAGTAGGCTATTTGGAATAAAAGTAGCCGTAAGCACAGCTTCACCCAAGAAGCAGTTTGGAAGACATGCAGTCAATAGCATAGAGTTCATCATCTCTGTTAGTGTCATGTTGTTCCTTTTTACAACTCCATTGGATTGAGGAGAGTATGGAGCTATCATCTCATTAACAATTTAATGTTCTTTGCAGAATAATACGAATTTAAGAAAACGATACTCTCCGCCTCGATTACTACTGAGCCTCTTAAGTTGTTGACTAGTTTGATGTTCTGATTCATCTTTCAAGTCCTTAACTTCTTAAACACTTCATTTTTCGAGTTGAGAAGATAAACAATACGTACTTCGAGAAGTCATTGATGAATGTAATGAAATACTTAATTCCGACCTTTGTGGAGAGTTGTCTGAAGTCACAAATAATGAGTGCGTCAAACCCAGAAGATTTGTGCTTCTATTAACTCATCTGAATGACTTTCTAACAATTTTCGTCTGTGCACAGGCTTCACACTTCTTTACCTCCCCACATTTGGAGATATGCCCTAGATTAGACATCATATTAATTCTGAGGCATGCTCCTTTCCAGGATGTCACCATCTGACTAGCACTAATATCCATCCTCAAGCCTGCATACCACATCAGCCTTCATGAGGTTAGGTCCTTCAAAGTTACCGGCACGTGCTACACGCACTCCAGTGTCAATGACATTTCCGAAGTCGATTTTAGCACCACTGTCCCGATACCCAGGACTTCTGCTTGGGACTTGTTTGTGATCGAAATCTTTTCAAGGTAGGCTCGTACTTGGTGAATGATTCCCCCTTAGAGCTCACGTGACAAGATGCACCAATATTCACCCACCAGTCAGTGGCCATGCTAGATGACTCAACATACGCAATCATAGCAACCAAGTTAAGCTTACCTTGCTATTTTCAATTTGGGATTAGATATGCAATCCTTATTCAAATGGCCCTTCGGCCTTGTTTGGTTCGCGGAAAGGAATGGAAAGGAAATCAATTCCTTGGCATTTCGTTTCCTTTCCTTTCAGAATTTACAATTTCTATTGATTTTCCTTTTCGATATTTGGAAATGTCAAGAAATTTGGAAAGAAAAGTGAATACTTTAAGGTAGGAAAGTGATTCCTTGTTTGAATGGATGGAATCATTTCCTCTCTAATTTTTCT
Organism: Iris pallida; assembly: GCA_029216955.1. Taxonomy (NCBI): domain Eukaryota; kingdom Viridiplantae; phylum Streptophyta; class Magnoliopsida; order Asparagales; family Iridaceae; genus Iris; species Iris pallida. Next base: position 13,354,133 of record JANAVB010018199.1, on the reverse strand, counting down.
TCCATTGAGATTCACTTTCCTCCTCAATTCCTTTGGCACCCAAGCATAGTAAAGTATCCTTTCCCAACACAATGATTCTGTGAACCAAACGAGGCCTTCATGACATCATGCTCAGTTGTAACAAATCCCGTCAAGCTTGGGCTTGAATGAAGCTGACTTCATCTTGGATGATTACACTCCTGGAGCAACCGAAGAGACATGCCGAGCTGAACCCATGCGCGTATATAACCGCACATATCCTGACGCATAGAAGTTATGCGCAAATATAGCCGCGCAGAGTCTACGCGCATATACTACCGCGTAGATACTATGCTCAGCTACCTCCGTACAGAGGCCACGCACATATACACCCCTGCATAAGCCATGCTCGTATACTGGCGCACAAATACTACCCGCGCATAGACCATGCGCAGATACTGCCGTGCAGGAGGCTGTCTGCTATTAAGTCATGCGCACAAATGCCTTAGACTTCTTCTCATATGACTTAGAGATGTTTCTTGAGAGACTCGTACTCTTTTGCATAAATATTCTTCCCCTATTGCTGCTTGATCGTGGCGTCTGCCACCTTCTATTCTGGATATGTCAACATACATCACATTTGAGAAATAACTCTTCCCCATCAAAATGTTGCAGTGTTCTCCATCAGACTTCTCAAGTTTGTTAAAACTTGTATCGAGATACAATTTTTCATCTTTGTCTGATCTTACTTTGAGATTGTTAGTCCCGAGGTAGATCAAGATGGATCATACTTGCCAGGAACAGAGATTCACGCAAAATTAGTTTGCTCTATGTTTTATCCTGAAGTTATTGTCGACGTTAAAAGTTTGACGCAAAACTATAATAATTTACTTTCTTAGATCCTGACTCAAACGAAACTTCTTTGTCGATCAGATTAAAAAGAGACAAATATCAAACTCGTTCTTTCTTGCAAACACAGTCGTAATTGAGATAAAATATTTATAGAATAAAGGAAGAAGGAGAAGAAGATATAATAAAAATTATTTTTGCCAGGGTGATGAATACCACTGTTGCTCAAAGCAAGATGTCTTCTATCGACGATCTGCTCACAGGAACCAGCAAGTTCACGAAATGAACTTCACGAACGCTCGTAGTCACCTCTATTCACTGGACATCGTTTCTTTTTTTCCGTCTCTCTCCAAAAGGAGGCAGAAAGAGTATATTTATAGAGAAGGGTGGAAACTCCAACACCAATCCTGGCCGATGTGGGACTAAAATACCAACTCCTAAAAATTAGGATTGATTATCCAAATCCCGCAATCTGTGCATATGTGTGCGATATACGTAGCCCGCACATGCGCACAACAATACAGCAACACTGCAGCACATGTACACATCTGATCATATGCGCATGCGCATATAGCCGTACATGCAACTCGTGCATAAAACGAACGCAACATATGCGCACAAGCGTCAACTCGCGCTCGATGCATAAGTGCTAGTCGCTCGATGCGTAAGTGCACCATCAAAGAGTCACTTTGTGCCTTTTGTCCTAGCCCAAGCCCGTGTCCGAGTCACTGAGTCCATACAGGGCTTAACTACTATGAAATTTTTTCCAATGAGAAACAATTAAAGATTGTTCCTTTGAGGTTTAAACTTGAACCCTCTAGGAAAACATCCCCACATGGACCACCACATTCCATGTGCATATGTTAATATTAAGCAAAGCTATATATTGAGATATATACATGTTGGTCCAATGTGGAACTAAACTTCATAAGGTAAGTGGAAAACCCCGACTTTCTGTACTCTATTGTCTCAAAGTCTCCTCTCCGCTCCCTCTCATTACTACTACAGCCTCCTTATGTTTCCAAATTTGGACTACTATTTCTACTTGGCTGTCCTCTTCTATTCTACCACCCTCCATGGACCATAGCATTTTCTCCAAAGATGAAAAAATGGGGAAAAGGTTCCAGAGTCCATATTATATTCTCGTTTTTATGGACGGACTTAGACAGGTCATCTCTACTTACAATATCAATGTTCTCACTCAAATGTTCACCTCTACCCTTGGCGAGTACCTATTTCCTTCAAAGAAAACAGTTCTACACTTGGGGCCTCTTTGGCAAGTTTCTATATTTAGGACCTGTTTGGTAAATGAAAAATAAGAGGAAAACTAGAAAGACTAGGAAAGTAGAGCTACTTTCCAATTAGTTGTTTGTTAGTTGGAAACTAGATTATGAAAGTTGTAGGACCTACCACCAAATTGAAAAGTATTAGCTATTTAGTTTTCCTCCAAATAGATGGAAACTCATGGCAAAGTCATGAGAAACGATAATGGCTTATTTTTTATTACTATTTATTTTTGAAAAGTGTTCACTTACTTTTGAACTTGCTATTTTAATTTTATTTATTTATTATTACCATGTCATTATTAGCTACTACTTTCTACATTATAGTTTTTACCGGACAAACAACATTTTGAGTTACAAACATGGTTTGCTTAGGTTTCTACAAACTATAGTTTGTACTTTCCAATTAGTTGTTTGTTAGTTGGAAATTAGATTATGAAAGTTGTAGGACCTACCACAAAATTGAAAAGTATTAGCTATTTAGTTTTTTCCAAATAGATGGAAACTCATGAAAAAGTCATGAGAAATGATAATGGCTTATTTTTTATTACTATTTATTTTTGAATAGTGTTCACTTACTTTTGAACTTGCTATTTTAATTTTATTTATTTATTATTATCATGTCATTATTAGCTACTACTTTCTGCATTATAGTTTCTACCAGACAAACAACATTTTGAGTTACAAACATGGTTTTCTTAGGTTTCTACAAACTATAGTTTGTAGTATCGTCTGATACCGATCCGATACGGCCGATACCGCTTCGATATGACCGATACGATTTGGCATGTCCCGATCCGATACTGACCGATATCGATACTAACCGACACCAATACCCGGGTCTCTTTTTCAGTCAATTCGGCAAAAATAATTGAACGGAAAACACCAAATAGCAAGGGTGTAAAAGTATATAGTAAGGTTGTAAAAGCATGTCATAAAAGCAAAAATAAAAGCATGTAAAAGAAGAGAACTTATCTATCGCAGGTAAACCAATTGGCAAGGATGATTACTCTTTCAATTAATTCCATAATTACTAAGAAACAACACGTAAAATACTTAAAATTATGCCTAAATATATAAAAAAAATTATATAAATTTTTAATAATTACTTGTTTTTTTATACCCAAAAAATCGAAAATCCAATAAGAAACCGGCGATACTATGTTAATGCCGATACTCATAGAAAGGGTCCGATACCGATTCCGATACCGATAGGAAGAACAAAATTCTTTGGATAATGGAGGATGAGAACAGGTAGAAGAGAAGATAGGGAGACATCGGAGCCATGTATGAGCTATTTTGAAATTAAGTTGAGTTTATATTAAGTTGATTCATAAACTTTTTTGTCAAGTATAGTTGTCGTTATTAGTGTTGCTTCTGGTTTCCGCCAATTGTTATAACAACACAAGTTGGATTTCATCCTAATCTTCTGCTGTAATACCCAATATTATCGAGTTATGCTATAATGAGTAAGAGGATCTGGCCAATAACTTTTCATATTGTCTAGCTAAATTACGCGAGCAGTTTCTTTTTAGTCATTCTCCATAGCTGAATTTCCTAGCATATATGGTGCATTAAGGTTCCTGGCATCACCACGATGATGCTATATCTGGAAATTGCTGAGAAGTCCAATTTCGGGGTGGGCTTTTATGAAATGCCCACCCGCTGGATTATTTTTATGAAATGCCCAGAATTAAGTTTTTACACGTTAAATATTTCAAGATTCTCTCTAGTTGCTATGTATTTACAAAATTTGCCATTATCATAATTCCAAAAATACCCCTTCGCGTAAATTTGGACATCTATATATAATTATGAATTCGCAAACTCAGATTTGGATTGAGAAATTCGTATTCTTCTTCTTCTTCACGAGAAATTTGAAATCCATTGATATAATCTTTATTAGAGATCGCAGAATCGTTCGTAGTTCACTGTGGTTTTCGTCAGTCGAACGTCGATCATCCTTCATCATCATCGATCATCATCATCATCAACATCATCTTCGTTGTTTCCGGCGATTAGGTCAATTGTGGATAGAAGATCTTCTTCTTTTCTTTTTATAGATCTTACAACAAGGTGAGAGTTCAGATCTGTAGAAATTCATCCATCAGCTTCGTATCTCTCGAAATTTATGCTGAATTTGATTTTGTTATGAAGATTATTAACTTAGAAAATGTTAGTGAGATATTTAATCTTGTTATTTTATGCTAATAGCATTCTCCGTTATATTTTAAAGGAGAATGACAATTACTTCTTATAAAGATCATTATCCGTATGTTTTTAGGACGGAGAATGCCATTCTCCGTCTTAATTAGGACGGAGAATGCCATTCTCCGTCTTAATTTGAACGGAGAATGACATTCTCCGTCTTAATTAGGACGAAGAATGACATTCTCCGTTTTACTTTAGACGGAGAATGATCATTATAAGTTAGTTCCAACTGAGGATATTTATTCTCCGTTACTTTAGACGGAGAATAATCATTATTAGATGAGAATTTTATTGTTCTATTTGTGGCCTCTTATGTTTTTATGTTATCAGGGGGGGAAGATATGGAATCAAGTTGTTTAGTTAACATTTGTTTCAAGGGAGACATAGTTTCCTGTCGTGTCACACATGAAAGTACCGTGGATTTTTTAAAGAATAAAGTGTGCGATCGATGGAGTTCTTTGGATCCACTTTCCTTCCGTTTCAGGTTTTTGCACTCTGATGGGACTGAACTGTATGTTGAAAGTGATTTTTGGCTTCGCTCATTGGTTGGTGGTTTTAACGGTACTCATGATGTGAGTTTTGATCTATATGTGGAGCAAATACACTCTCCATGTTCTTCATCAACATCTTTTTCTTGTCAAAGCTTTCACATGAGACCTTCGTCTTCCTCTTCTAGTTCTTTGAGTAGATGTTCTCCTACTGTAAAGGACAAACGAGTAGTACAATTTTATGAGGGCTCAACTGAGACAGTGAAGAAGAGGAAATCGGATATGTGGCCTGGATCAATTACTGGTGTTGGTCAGATTTTTCTAAATGGTGTTGAAGAAGTTAGGAATGCTGTTAGAAAGGTTTGTTTTGAATCTCGTCATCCATTCCACATTTTGAAATCTGAGCCGGGGAGGTATACTGTTTGTTGCAAGAATTACAAGACACATGCTTGTTTGTGGAGCTTCCATGCTATATCTATTTCGAAAGATAATCAAATTTTTGAGGTGAGGAGGTATGTGGGAGAACATAATTGTGGAGCTGGCTATATGGATAAAGGTAATCTGGTTGTTCCAGCAAAGTTTGTGAAAAGTTTGGTTAGTGACATTGTTCGGATGCATCCTAAAAAGTCCGCAAAATCTGTTGTCGATGATTTCAAGGTCGACTACGGCTTATCTGTTACATATGGACAGGCATACCACGGAATTAGGCTGGTGCACCAGGAAATGTACGGAGATGATGTTAGATCTTACAGTGACTTGTGTTGGTATGTGAACAAGGTAAAGGAAACCAATAATGGTTCCGTTATCGACTTCCAGAAAGATGATTCATCAATGAGGTTTGAGCGGCTTTTTCTTTCATATGGGGCTTGCGTAGAAGGCTTTCAATATTGTCGTCCGATACTATATTTGGATGCCACTTTCCTTACAGGGAGGTTTAGAGGTTGTTTGATGTCTGCTACAGCGAAGAATGGTAACCAACAGTTCTACCCTATTGCATACGGTATAGTATCAGGCGAAGATGGCGACAATTGGGAATGGTTCCTTAGAAATCTAAAGAATGTTGTTGGATGTAGTAGGCGTATTGTTTTTCTTTCGGATCAAGGCACCGGTCTAGTTTCTGAAGTCCCTAAAGTGTTTCCTAATGATTATCATAGCTATTGCTATTATCACATGAAAAATAACATACCGCTGAAAGAGAAAGGAAATGAAAGAGTGTATCCGCATGTACTTGAAGCTTGGAGGCAAGCAGTATATGCTCTAACTCCAGGTGTGTTAATGAGACAGATATATGCACATTTTCTATGCATTTTCCCTTAATTTAACAAGGAAAATGACCATTCTCCGCGTCAGTAAGACGGAGAATAGTCATTCTCCGTGTGTTTTAAAACGGAGAATGGCCATTCTCCGTCCTGCATATAACGGAGAATGTCATTCTCCGTTAGCTTTTGGACGGAGAATGACCATTCTCCGTCTTGCATAGAACGGAGAGTATCATTCTCCGTTAGCTTTTGAACGGAGAATGACTATTATCTTTATGAGAATGCACTTATTTTTTCATAATTTTGTGAATTGACCTGATTTTTTATTACTTATTTGTTTTTCTGTATAAAGGTGGGTATAGACAAGCAATCAAGAAGATTTATGATCTGAATTGTGGTCATGTTGTGAATTGGATGAATAAACAAAAACCTGAACACTGGTCAAACGCATTCTTCCCGGGATGTAGATACGGTGAGGTTGCTTCTAGTTGTGCAGAGTCATTCAATGCATGGATAAAGGCTGAGAAGAAATTGCCTATATCAGCAATTGTAAATGTCATCCGTGTGAAGATGATGAAGATGATTTCGGATCGCCACAAGGATGCAATTGGTTTGAATAGCAAATTGACTCCATACGCTGAGGATATGCTGAAGCAGCTTACAGATGATGGCATGTGTTATAGGGTATATCGGTCCGGTGATTTCGAATTTGAGGTGATCGCAGATACTTCCTCCCATATGGTGAATCTTCTTGATTGTCATTGTAGTTGTCGTAGATGGAAGGTATATGGATTCCCATGCAGCCATGCAATACAATGCATCAGAGTTGGTTCAGATAAATCTGTTTATGACTTTGTGGAGCAGTATTGGACATCAGATTATTACCAGAAGTTATATTCATGTGCCATTCGTCCAGTTCCAGATTGCGAAAAACAGTTTAAAAATAATCCCACTGATGTTGTTCTACCCCCTGTTCCGAAACGGGGTCCTGGACGACCAAAAGCGGACCGTTACAAGAGCAAATATGAGAACAAGGGAAAAGAGAAGAGAAAGATAAGGTGCCAGAATTGTTTTGAATTATGCAATCACAATCGGAGCACTTGTCCTCTGCCTCCACGTGCTGCTACGGTGGTCCAGGGGGCAGCGCCCCCTCGTTAATACATACACATATATTCCTTCTTTTATATAACTGGAAATTGTTTTTTGAATACATATCTTACATTTTTTGATATCAATGGTAATAGTTTGAATTCTGCATATCAGCATAAGAACTTATTCTCCTTTATACTCTCTGACTTTATAATGTATTGAATGACCATTCTCCGTGTGTTTTAACACGGAGAATAATCATTCTCCGTTTTAGATACACGGAGAATGGACATTTATAAGTCAAAAATAGAAGGAGAATAATCATCCTCCGCGTGTTTTAAAACGGAGAATGCCATTCTCCGCGTCAGTAAGACGGAGAATGCTCATTCTCTAGGTCAAAATACAAGCAGAATGGCATTCTCCGTCTCTTTTGACCCGGAGAATGACATTCTCCGTCTATTTGGACACGGAGAATGGCATTCTCCGCGTCCCTAAGACGGATAATGTTGCTTTCTAGGTCAAAAATACAAAGAATAATCATTCTCCGCGTGTTTTAAAACGGAGAATGACATTCTCCGCGTCAGTAAGACGGAGAATGCTCATTCTCTAGGTCAAAATACAAGCAGAATGGCATTCTCCGTCTCTTTTGACCCGGAGAATGCCATTCTCCGTCTCATACGAAACGGAGAATGGCATTCTCCGCGTCCCTAAGACGGACAATGTTACTTTCTAGTTCAGAAATACAAAGAATAACCATTCTCCGCGTGTTTTAAAACGGAGAATGCCATTCTCCGCGTCAGTAAGACGGAGAATGCTCATTCTACAGGTCAAAATACAAGGAGAATGGCATTCTCCGTCTCTTTTGACCCGGAGAATGCCATTCTCCGTCTATTTGGACACGGAGAATGGCATTCTCCGCGTCCCTAAGACGGACAATGTTACTTTCTAGGTCAAAAATACAAAGAATAACCATTCTCCGCGTGTTTTAAAACGGAGAATGCCATTCTCCGCGTCAGTAAGACGGAGAATGCTCATTCTCTAGGTCAAAATACAAGCAGAATGGCATTCTCCGTCTATTTTGACCCGGAGAATGACATTCTCCGTCTATTTTGACATGGAGAATGGCATTCTCCGCGTCCCTAAGACGGACAATGTTCCTTTCTAGGTCAAAAATACAAAGAATAACCATTCTCCGCGTGTTTTAAAACGGAGAATGCCATTCTCCGCGTCAGTAAGACGGAGAATGCTCATTCTACAGGTCAAAATACAAGGAGAATGACATTCTCCGTCTATTTTGACCCGGAGAATGACATTCTCCGTCTATTTTGACACGGAGAATGACCATTTCTAAGTTCCAAATGCACACATTATAGGTTTGTATTAACACAGATAATGACATTATAGGTTTGAATCAAACAACAGAACTTTAACAAAACAGATTTACATATATAGAACAATGTAAATTAGTCGAAAAATTGAATTTCATTACAAAGGAAAACAAATACATTACAAAAGAAACCTGACAAACAGAATATATACAATGAATTTGTTAGCCAATTTACATTGTCAGTTTCTTTTATTGTACAAAAGGAACTGCACATTCACTCATAAGCAAAGCCTTAGCCAAATTTAGCCTTCTCTTTACAATAGTATTGTGAACTATTTTGTTTGTTTTCTTCTGTAAATCAAATGGAGCTCTGGACAACTTTTCAATATAATATGAAACATACAGCAGGCAGCTCGGTGATAGTTGCTGTGGGCATTCTTTGCAAACCTTGAGCTCTGTTGTTTCGTATTCCTGGATTGCTGGGCTTTTATTCCTCATCAATGCATTCTTCTTCATTACAATTGGCTCGATTTTATTCTTCATGTATGTTGCATCCTGGATTTCCTTAGCGCCTGTGTTTTTCCGCAATGAGTTGTAGTGCGTCCAAACATAGGAGCTGAAGTTGAATGCCAGCAGCGTATAGTGTTTATTCTCCTCGCGGAAGAGTGGCACGAATAGCCATTCAATGTCATCTTCCAGCTCCATTATAAAATCTTCTATATCAACTTTGAAATTGTACAATGCTCCAGGTGTTGGATTTTTTTCATCGACATACTGGGCAGTACTCTGTTTTCCAGAAGAAAAAAAAACAAAAAATAATATCATGAGTTAGTTTTTTACAACACTATTAGTAGCTGTACACATTAATATTTATTTTTCAGTTTCGATTCTTACCAATGAATGGGGCATCATGATTGCAAACCATTTACATTGTGCACCCTGCGAGCTTGACTGAATGTTCTGCCTTAATTCGGCTTGAACTTCGTTCATAAGCTTTATTAGGTAGTTCATAACACCGGCTTCTATATCCGCCTCATTTATTATGTCTTGAAAATCTTTAGCACTTAACAACATGCTGACATCATTGTTTCTTCTTCTTATTTTACATTCTTCTGGAGCACTTGGAAAGTACATGTATACATAATCACTGCACATAAATTTAGTTTCGATTATGATAATAATATAGGCTAATGATAAAATTGCATAAAAAATAACTCCAATAGAGAATGATCATTCTCCGTTATGAAATGGACGGAGAATGTCATTCTCCGTTATGAATTGGACGGAGAATGTCATTCTCCGTTTTAAATGGGACGGAGAATGATCATTCTCCGTTTTAAAATAGACGGAGAATGGTATTATCCCTTTATTTTGACCCAGAGAATGACATTCTCCGTCTCAATAAGGCGGAGAATGCTCATTCTCTAGGTCAAATTACAAGGAGAATGCCATTCTCCGTGTCGAAATAGACAGAGAATGTCATTCTCCGTGTCAGTGAGACGGAGAATGTTCATTTCTCTAGGTTAATGCAGTAAGAAAGGTCATTCTCCGTCTATTTTATAACGGAGAATGACATTCTCCGTCTCATATTAGGCGGAGAATGATCTTCCTTTAGGTCAAAAAACACAGAAAATGCCATTCTCCGTGTGTTTAAACACCATTCTCCGTCTCAAAATAGACGGAGAATGGCCATTTCTAGTTCAAATGACACAGAAAGGCCATCCTCCGTGTATTTTATAGACGGAGAATGATCATTTTCATTTGCCGCGTCAATATAAACGGAGAATGATCATTCTCCGTTATAAATTGGACGGAGAATGTCATTCTCCGTTTTAAATGAGACGGAGAATGATCATTCTCCTTTGTGAATTGTACAGAAATTGGTTCAAGTTTAGAATACTTACGTTGGAGACATCCTTCTTGTGTATACGATGCTCCTGTATACTTGCTTCAGTTCATCGTCTACAACGTTCCAAAGTCTGAGCTTCGGACATTGCATCAGCATTTTCCCCTCTTTAACAAGCTTTGCTGTTTGAGAAGATTCTTCCTCAAGTTCTTCAGGAGCTGACATCTCCTTTTTATTGTCGACCTTCTCGGGGCTGGAAGGAGCTTTTTTTTTCCCAGCAGGAGCTACTTTCTTTCTGGGACTGGAAGGATCTTTTCTTTTCCGACCAGGACCTGCCTTCTTACTTGTTGTAGCATCGGATGTTTTCTTCTTTTGCAATGTAGTAAAATCATCCTCATCTGCAGCAGGTACATTTGATCTTGTGTAATGCTTCTGGGGAACTGCCTGAGTATCCCCTCTTTCCATTGCTCTAGCCATTGCTTCAAGGTTAACGATTGTATCGTTCTTATTCTTGACTTCGTCATTCAACGAGGCAACTTCCTCTAGAAGTCTGTTATTATCATTAGTTAGCTTTTCATTCTCTTTTTTCAGATCCTCTGTCATTTTCACTGATATAAAAACAAACAACAACAAGAGGTATGATGTCAATATTATATAATCTTCTTTTTAAAAACAATGTCATTCTTCGTGTCAATTTAGACGGAGAATACCATTCTCCGTGTCAAAATAGACGGAGAATGTCATTCTCCGTTTCCAAATAGACGGAGAATGACATTCTCCGTGTCAATTTAGACGGAGAATGACATTCTCCGTCTAATATTAGACGGAGAATGACATTCTCCGTGTCAAAACATACGGAGAATGGTCATTTCTATGTCAAAATACAGAAAATGTCATTCTTCGTGTCAAAATACTAGCGGAGAATGTCATTCTCCGTGTCAAAATAGACGGAGAATGTCATTCTAAGTATGTTTTAATACGTTCTCCGTCTATTTTATAACGGAGAATGGTCATTCTCCTTGTTAGATACATGTAATTACAGATTAAAATAGAAAAAAAATATAAAATCTTACCTTTTAGAAGTAGCTCCTCAACATGTTGACGAAGCTTCTCATTATCACCAGTAAGCTCAGACTTCTGCTTTCTCAGGGAGTCTAGTTCCGACCCCTGTGCCTCCAGTTCTTCAACTTGCTTAAGGAGTTTCTTATTATCATCAATAAGGAGCGATTTCTCATTCCTTAAAGAGTCTAACTCCTTCTCCAAGCCATCAGCAACGAGCCCCACAGCACGTTGTTGGGCTACATCTGCCGCTAGTTGCTGGGCTCTTTCCTGGAGTTGCTCATTCTCAGCGATAAGCTGAGATTTCTCCTGCAAGACACGCAACATGTCTACATTGTCAGCTGTAGAGGGTGCTGGTGCTTGAGCTTCAGCTTGTGGTTCTTCTTCATCAACAGAATTATCTCCACCTTCTATATATTGCTGCTCTGCTGGGACTTCTTCAAGTTCATCAACATTCAATGCAACAAGATCATTGAATATCAAATCCGAATCCATTTTAGCACCTTGATATTCATTTTTTAGGAATATCGAGATTTTATTCCCATCCCATGTGCAGAATCTCGGAGATGCGACTGTTGGTTTGCACTTCCTCTCTACCAGTCGACTGTGCTCTGCAAACCAATACAAGAAGTATATCGTACAACCTTCAATCTTCTTGTACGATATATCAACATCACCATCTTCAGATTTTGTGACAGCCCTCTTTATGCTGTCCATGACGTACCCCAGTATAATTCGAGGCCAACAGATGCTTTTTATAACATCTGTGCTCTCCACCAGAGCGAAGAACTTGTATGGCAAGTTCGACCCCCCCATTCTGGTGAAGAATGCTGTTTGGCACAAGTTGAATACTATTAACTTGGCCACCTCATCGGGACTTGCATTTTCGCCCCCCAGCAGCTCTAATATCCTTTTCCTAACTTCTGCGTTTGAGACTTCAGCATTTTTGTCCTTGGAATTTTTCAGCAATCTTGTGAAGTGTTTTGTACACATGCTGAATGAGTCTGCTGGTGGGGGGGTCTTCTGCTTCTCAGTGATGATCTTCAAATACTTCTCATCAACTTCAGTGTCATCATTCATTGGCAGACCGAAAATGGTTGCCATCTCATTAGCAGTTGGTGCTACTTTGACACTGCTGCTCAATTGGAAATATCCAATTCCATCTTCTTCCAAATAAGTCCCCATCAACTTCTCCAGACCTTGGGTGACTTTAGATAGTTCTGATTTTTTCACCTTAGTTCTGTAGAATACATCTACGAAGTTGTAGAATCCTACATTCTTCAAGCTTTCGACAACTGCTTCAGGCAAATGGCGAAACTTTTCCTTCACCTCATCCATGAGAGAGAGTACTGGGGTGAATGTTGCACGGAAAAGTCTTTCGTCTCTGTTCCTGACAGTTTTTTTCCCTAAAAACAACAACAATTAGGTTTACGTCAACATTCTTCTTTATTATAATAAAGAGAAAGCCATTCTCCGTCTAATATTAGACGGAGAATGTCATTCTCCGTGTCAAAATAGACGGAGAATGAGCATTCTCCGTTTTGTATTCAAACGGAGAATGCCATTCTCCGTGTCAAAATAGACGGAGAATATCATTCTCCGTCTATTTTGACACGGAGAATGGCATTCTCCGTTTTGTATTAACACGGGGAATGGCATTCTCCGCGTGTTTTAAAACGGAGAATGCCATTCTCCGCGTTAGCAAGACGGAGAATGCTCATTCTCCGCTTCAGAAAGACGGAGAATGCTTATTCTCTAGGTCAAAATACAAGGAGAATGACATTCTCCCTTTATTTTGTTCCGGAGAATGAGCATTCTCCGTCTCAGTAAGGCGGAGAATGCTCGTTCTTTAGATCAAAATAAAGGGAGAATGCCATTCTCCGTTTTAAAATAGACGGAGAATGCCATTCTCCGTCTCAAAATAGACGGAGAATGTCATTCTCCGTTTTGTTTTAACACGGGGAATGGCATTCTCCCTTTATTTTGACCCAGAGAATGACATTCTCCGTCTCAATAAGGCGGAGAATGCTCATTCTCTAGGTCAAATTACAAGGAGAATGCCATTCTCCGCGTGTTTTAATACGGAGAATGCCATTCTCCGTCTCATATTAGGCGGAGAATGCTCGTTCTTTAGATCAAAATAAAGAGAGAATGCCATTCTCCGTCTCAAAATAGACGGAGAATGTCATTCTCCGTTTTGTTTTAATACGGGGAATGGCATTCTCCCTTTATTTTGACCCAGAGAATGACATTCTCCGTCTCAATAAGGCGGAGAATGCTCATTCTCTAGGTCAAGTTACAAGGAGAATGTCATTCTCCGCGTGTTTTAATACGGAGAATGCCATTCTCCGTCTCATATTAGGCGGAGAATGCTCGTTCTTTAGATCAAAATAAAGAGAGAATGCCATTCTCCGTCTCAAAATAGACGGAGAATGTCATTCTCCGTTTTGTTTTAACACGGGGAATGGCATTCTCCCTTTATTTTGACCCAGAGAATGACATTCTCCGTCTCAATAAGGCAGAGAATGCTCATTCTCTAGGTCAAATTACAAGGAGAATGCCATTCTTCGCGTGTTTTAATACGAAGAATGCCATTCTCCGTCTCATATTAGGCGGAGAATGCTCGTTCTTTAGATCAAAATAAAGAGAGAATGCCATTCTCCGTCTCAAAATAGACGGAGAATGTCATTCTCCGTTTTGTTTTAACACGGGGAATGGCATTCTCCCTTTATTTTGACCCAGAGAATGACATTCTCCGTCTCAATAAGGCGGAGAATGCTCATTCTCTAGGTCAAATTACAAGGAGAATGCCATTCTCCGCGTGTTTTAATACGGAGAATGTCATTCTCCGTCTCATATTAGGCGGAGAATGCTCGTTCTTTAGATCAAAATAAAGAGAGAATGCCATTCTCCGTGTGTTTAAACACGGAGAATGCCATTCTCCGTCTCAAAATAGACGGAGAATGGCCAGTTCTAGTTCAAATGACACAGAAAGGGCATCCTCCGTGTATTTTATAGACGGAGAATGATCATTTTCATTTGCCGCGTCAATATAAACGGAGAATGAACAAGACTCAAAGTTTTACCTTTTTTCTTCCCTTCTTCTTGATCTTCTTCTTCTCCCCCTGCTACTGCTTCTTGTTGTTCTTGATCTTGTTCTTGTTGTTCTCCGTGTTCTTGTTCTTCTACTGCTTCTTGCACTTCTTTTTCTTTTGGAGCATTTCGTCTACGAGCAACCTTCTTAACTTTCTTCCCTCCTTTCTGTTGTTTTCCAACTACTTCTTCTCCTTCTTCTCTAACTTGGTCTACTTCCATTGCTGATGATTGCGACATTGTGATGGAGATTCGCTGGCGATTTCTTGTAAGAAATTTCTAAGATTTTTGGAGGAGATGACCTAAAATCGCAACAGAACAGAGTATGGAAGAGGAGGGAGCGATAGAGACACTTTTTTGAAGAGTCTGGAATCGAACCGTTTTTCATAAAACTTGCTGGGTTTGTTGATATTCTTAATAAATTAGAAGGGCAAAAGGGTCATGCCGTGCCCTTTTTTTAATTTTTAAGTTAATGCTGGGCACGCGATGAAAGTTTATTTTGGGGTGGGTTTTTCATAAAACTTTTTAAATTTTTGGGCATTTCATAAATTTTCCCATGCTATATCTAGCAAATAATTTTTTTTCTCCAACAAAAAAAATCATACGTCAAGAATAGATGCTTATTTATGACTCATTCCTTTACCTTCACAGAAATTTCTTGGGTTCTTAAATATCATTTGTTCACAAAGTTGAATTTTATATTATCAGTGTCGTGGACAACTAGTTTTCTCCTGACCTTGACCTATATGAACAGTTTGCATTATCGACGATATCGATACACTTTGGCATGTCCTGATCCGATACCGTCCGTTACTGCTACCGATTTGTACCGATTATGGGGTTCTTTTATAGTCAATTCGGCAAAGAAAACTGAATGAACCCATATCTGACCTAAACTCCACCCTAAACCTATTGGATCCAACCCGAACACAACTTTTATCCAACCTGAACCTAACTTAGACCTGACTCCGGTTCCAGCTTAAACCTACTATATCCAACCCATACCCGACTTCAATGGATCGATTTGCTTCGAATCCGAACAACACCTGATAGATACCCTACTTACCTAAACAACCCAATCCGATCCTGACCCTACCTAAACTAGGTTTATACCCAAACCTAGCTAGAATCCAACCCGACCCGAATTGGCCAAACCCGAGCCCGAACTCGATTGATCCAGACGCAACATTGACCAGAACTTGGTTGACCAAACTTGACACAGACTCGGACCCTATATCATATACTAACCCATTCACAATGATTTCATTCCTAAGTGGAAATAATAATACCCGGGCAAAAAAAATTAGATTATGAAATAAGCATAATAATTATTTCCTGTCCTTAAGTTTTTCAGGAATATAAAAAATTCACTTGTATACCTAAGTTACACAACATTTCCTTGCACCACAATTGTGCGCCGAAAGGAAAGTTTCTAAATGTAAGTTAGATCTGCCCTCCCAATGTTCAATGGATAGGTTCACAAATATGGAATAAGTTGGAAACATCAGTATCATAATTGGTGTCAGACCCTTTAAGTATTAGGATCGACGATATCGGAAGTACGTCGTTTCGGATTTGAGTATTGTCAGTTTGAATCAGAGTATCAAATTTTTTAGAAGTCGAAAGCAAATAACTATTAAAAATTTTGAAAAATATTGTATACATTCAGGAATATTTAGTATTTTCTGTATTGTTTCTTAATAGTTTTGAAATTGAATGAAATAATAGTCACCCTTGTTATTGGTTTACTTGCAATAAATAAGTTTTCTTTATTTACATGTTTTGACAACCTTGCTATGCTTTATCTTCCTTGTTGATTGGGTTTTTTTTTCAATTTTTTCTACTGAAATGACTAGAAAAGCTAACCCCAATGTCGTCGGTAGCAGTCGATATCGGATCGGAACATGCCAAATCATGTCGGTACCGGATGTATCCTATCATCATCGGCCGATACTTCAAACTATATTGTGGATATAAAACTCATACAACTAAAAGTGTAGTATTTCTTTGTCTTGATCGACTTTGATATTATGCGCTTCTTATCTGGTACGGCTAAAGGGTGCTTTATCTGGTTTGGCCAGAAGTTGTTTGTCGCAACAATGACACTTGCTACTTGCATCTTGGAGGGTGCGGGTTTGAGTAACAAAAATATTCTCTCTCTCTCTCTCTCTCTCTCTATATATATATATATATATATATATATATATATATATATATATATATATATTAATTTCAAACAGTCATGACTTAAAGACAAAGACCCGAGAAACCGGGTCGTAGGTTTGAATTCCCCTCGGGTGAGTTATGCACTTAAATATTAAAGAGGTGATGAATCAAGATATTTACTTAGGTAGCGGCTAATGGTCTGACATGAGGAACGACCTACCTAGGCAAAATGATCATGGTACCGACGGTTAGTTCGAGTAGAGGGTGCAGTGGAGATTGACCATAACGGTGGATAAAAAAAAGTTGCATATCGAGGATTGGCGTGTAGAAGGCCTAGACCCTCCAAGGAGTTTGATGTAGTAAAATAACCCAAGCTTAAGCCCGCCAGTAGTGTAGGGTAGGCTCCGAACGTCTTGACCTTCTAAGAACCTGTATAAGTGGAAGCCTCTCGTTATTGTGATGACCTTTTTTTTAAGATGCTATGGCCAGAAACAATTTTATATGCTTAAAGTGTCATTATTGGCCTTTTTTTATTTTTATTGGTCTTTTTATTTTGATCCTCACCCATTGCCAATTTCCATACAAGTCTTAAGTGAAATGATTGGGGTAGGTGCAATTGAGTCCCTTAGAAGCCAGAAACTCCTAGAAGGTCAACGAATCTCAGTAAGAACCTCGATTCGGCGGTTCTTACTTGAGAGCTTGTTGGGAGCTCGCTTTCCCGATAACGGAAGCTCGTTTCTCCGGCAACGGAAGCACGTTTCTCTGACGACATAAGCGCTTCCCATAATATGACCATAATTTTAAAAGAGAACATAAATTTTGGAAATAACGGTAAAAGATTTTTAATACACGTTTATCAAAGTACCAAGAAACTAAAGTTTATTTACCTTGACGTCATAGAAAATCAATATGCAAATGGTCTCTCTATAACTTTGAACTGAACTTTATAAATTCTAATGAATATAAGATATTTATAAGTTTGATAACAATAATTAATATATATATTTTTTTATTAGCGTACACTCCCAACTTTAGACTCTTCTAAGTAGTCGTGTTCCCCCGCTTCTGCTCCTGCCCCTGCTTCTATTCCCGCTTGTGCTTCTGGCTTCTGGCTTCTGGCTTCTGAGCGATTGACCAAAACTCTCTCTATGCTGAATTGTTGGGTAAAGAGGTCATCGATTACAGATCAGCTACTACTATCGACGGGGTTGAGTATCTGACCATCATATCAAGACATGCCAAAGTGCTACAATTTGGACGATACGTACAGGTATCGGCAAACATTGCTAACCTTAAGTTGAACATTCCCCAAAACAAGAAAATCCTTGAAGTCCTAAGCAACCATGAAATCTACAATAAGAAGTGTAGAATAAGGGGCTAATATCACTGTCCAACTGTATCCAATTGAGAAACCTCCCATTCCCTAACGAAGGCCCCAGCCAATGGATTACCCACCCTTGGGTGAATATACAGTTTGTTCTACCATCTTTTGTGCAATAACAGTTTGTTATTGAAACAGGCTTAATAAAACACAATTTTTCATCACATGTTCCTGTGGTTAGGGCAGACCATGCTATTACCCAGGCGAAAGACTGAAATATACATAAGAGGCCTGACTTTTGGTAGTTGAGGTTCACATTGTTTCATCACCGTTCTTCGTGGCATAATTTATGTTTAAATGGTTGAGATTCACATTTTCAGTGGTTTTGACTTTTGGTGGTTGAATTGCAGAGAACTTGACCAGAAGTTGAGAGATGCATTCCATATGTACATAGAGGCGCGTGGGGTAAATGAGAAGCTTTTTCCATTTCTCCAAGCTTGGCTTTATGTGAAGGATCATAGGAACGTGATGCAATGGTTTAAAAGTGTGGGCACTTTCATCACTGAGCACAAACAAACATGATGCAACAAGTTGATCATCCCAGAAGTTGATTTTGTTCTGAGAGTAAGTAAAAATTTGCAGATACGTATCTTGAATGATATTTGAGACCCTAGTAGTTTCAGATACATGCTATTGTATTTCATGTTCATGGTAGTGTGATATCTAGAAAACAAATGGTTAATTCAACCTAGAGCTCTTCGTCCATTTACTTTCTTTCGCTTCAATCTATTTTAACTTCTGAATGATTCTACTGCATTGACACTCGGAAAATTGTTGGATTGATATGTCGACCATCCCTGTCAAGTATTTCTTGATTGATATACCTGTGAAGTTGGAAAACATTGATGGAGTTTTTGTGCAGATTGTTTTTATTTAGTCTTACCAACCCATATATTCTGTTGCTGGCTATTGTAGTTCTTTTAAATAGTTCTGTTTCTTAGACCAATTGACCTCATTTGTTGGCCAAATTCCGTGTTCCGATGGTTATGATATCGTTTTTAATGTTTTTCTTTTTGCTGACTTCTGTTTTGGAAAATAATTTGTGGAGAAACAGTTGATTTCAAGGATGATAAGTACCGAGTCTTTTGCAATTACAAATCCTCCCTGCGTAATCTAACCTGCACATAATGTTCCATAAAAAATTCAGTACCTTTGCACCATTTCATTCGTTAGAAAGCACTAGGAAAATAAGAGGGACAAATTGCAGCAGTTGGGATAAATGTGCAAGACAGTTAAATGTTACGAAAAAGAAAGTTAACTTACGATCTGTGGTTACATTTCAAGAAAACCATCGAACCACTATAACGTATATCCGTTTGTTAGTATTTGATTGTGCAGTGAAAGAGACCCAATTTTGCATTACATAGATTGGATGGAGGACCGTACCTGTATTAATTAGGTACATGAGATCCGGTTTTATCAATTTAACGTCAGTTTATAGATCGGTTAATTGCGTTTTTTTTTTTCTAATTTCCTAGTTTCTATTTCTAGTTTTTTGGTTTTTCATATTTTTCAAATTTTTGTTTTTTGTTTTTGTTTTTTTAATTCTTTAATTTTTTTAACTTTTTTTATTTTGATGCGAAAATAGTTTTCATACAAATCTTATGCGAAAATAGTTTTCATGCAAGTCTTATGCAAAAATCCTTGTGGTAGGTACGATTGATCAAAACTCACTTATGCTGAATTGTTGGGAAAAGAGGTCGTCAATTGCAGATCAGCTACTATCGGTTGGATTTAGTATCTAACTATCATATCGAGACGTGCCAAAGTGCTACAATGTGGACAAGGCGTACAAGTATCGGCCAACACTGCTAAACTTGAGTTGAACAACCCCCAAAACAAGGCAACCCTTGAAGTCCTAAGTAACCATAAAATCTACAATATGAAGTGTAGAATAAGGGGCCAATATCACTGTACCAAGTGTATATCCAATCGACTAGCAAAGGCCAATGGATTGAGGATAACTAGGCAATTCAAGGGAGGGGATGGTGAATAGAGTGTGTGACAATAATCCCTTATTAAAAACTTGAAGGCAGTGTTCCAACTAAATAATTAAGCAGTAAAGCATAGATATATGAAATGAAAACAAAGTTAAGGAGATCAAACGCAAACATCGCTATGTATACAGATTTTTCTCGTGAATGACTAATCTAGTTTCTTGAACTTTTGTGCGATGTTTATCCACTATCTGTGAACACACAAGTTTTGATATGAAGGCTTGCAACTTCGTACAGATACTTCGTGCTTTGATCTGAAAGACAAGGCAATTTCAACTTCAAACTTTTGATATAAAAGCTGACTTGGACTTTTCCAAGTTTGTACAACTCTTAAAACAACTTCTAGTCGACTTGCACTTCAATACTGTAGAGCAAAGAAAGTTGTTTTTAAGTAGAATGGAAGGTTTGTAGCTAAGAGAGAATAGATAAGAAGAATGAAAGAGTAAATGATTTCTTTGAAATGGTGGAAAGCTAATCTATTTATAGGGTTTCCTGAGATCGAGTTCGGACCTAGTTCAGTCATCAAACGTTTAAAAATTTGACCGTTGTAAACAGATTTGAGGTTGACTAGGGTTTCGGTTCTTGGAACCAGAGTTCGGCCAGAGTTTAGGCAGAACTTGGTCCGAGTTCTGTTTTCCCAATTCCAGAAAGTTCGTGGTTTGGATTGTAGCCTATTTGAGTTTTTGTTCAAGTCAGGATATAATGTTGGATTAGGTAGGCTATTTTTTAGTGGACTTTGAGTGCTACTAAATATGTTGAAGTACGACGTGACTCACATAAGTCCTAGACTCAATAAAGATAAAAATACATAATAAAATGTAAAAAGTAGACACTGATGGTAGCCGACTTCTTGTGATGTAGCTATCTCGTATTCAAGTAATCTTTTGAATCGAAGCAGTCTTCCGTTGTCTATGTTGCAGTGTCTCGAACCGTAGTTTAGTTAATTATCGAAATTGGATTGACCATGATCAAATGGGCAACAATTTCTCCTATTTTGATAATTGACAAAGTGCGACAGATACGCAATCTGAAGAAGATGTAGCAATGTTCACAAAAATAGATTTCTCCCCCGCAATGAAAAAATCGTTTGAATTTGGCGTATGAATGTTTCTCCCCGTTGTCTTTTATCGAAATGGATAGCTCCTCCGAAATTGGTGAACCATATTAGATAAAAGAAACCATGAAGTTGGAACACACAATAATATTCTAGAACGTAAGAAGTAAATACACGTCTCATTGCAGTAAGTAAGCCAAATATAAATCCCAAGTAGATAATAATATCATGTCTCAACTCAGCATAAATGAAAGTGTAACAAACTAAAGTAATCAAAATGAAGTACATGGTGATAAAAAAAGTGAAAAATTAGAACATTATCTACTCAAACATAATCTCTAAGTGCTAATGTGACTGATCGACTGTAAGAACTAGTGATCATCGCTGGTATTCGCAGATCGGTATGGATCATAGACAACAACAACTGGATCAAAATATCGCTGTCCTTAAATCAGAAAAGAAAGCCCACCTATGGTTAATTACAATGCTCCATAGTCGACTCCATTATAATTGAGAAAGGTTGAATATGATGACGAGATTGCTCTAAGAGACAAGACTTAATGTGAAGTGTGCAACAATATAATTCCATTACAGATGACATGTCAAATGTATTAATTGATTTAGGATATGAAAACTAATTGTCATGTATATAAGGATCACGATTAGTTCTTCTAACGAAGACAATTTACTTTTTAACTTGTATAAATTCAAAAACAATTCCATGTGTATAACATGCAAATGTATGACTAGGAGCGAAATGTATCACCTACATTGTAACCGTTGAAGCTAATAGTTCTCTACATTCATTAAACATGGCACTTTCCCTTGATGCGACCTCAAAAATTTCATAAACCAAATACTTTGTGCCCCCATTGTCACGACCCGCACCTGGAATGAGGGCACGAGTACGTGGGTACGTCCAACCTACACTGCAGTATCGACGGTAGAACGCTGTCTAGGTCAACAACACTAACTATCACATCTCATAAACATGTATATGTATCATAACCTGTCGAGGATATCACACCTCCAAAGGGGAACTATATAATGAAAACATTAATACTCAATCACAAGAGATCTATAAGAAAGATAAAGGCACAAAATGATAGAATACTAGATCCGATACAAGTTTAAGATAAGTCGCAACAACAGCCACAAGTCTATTAAATCCAGACAATACATCAAGTCTAAATTCAAATAAACATCCCAAGTGTATCAACTAACTACCGAAGATAAATTCGGTACCAAATATGAAATGCTAACTAACTAGCTATAAAGTCCCAATGTAGATACTCCTGTAGCTAGACCATACCCTTCTGTAAGGATTAAGATCACTCCTCCATCTTGGTTCCTGAAAAATGTTATCCAGTCTGGATTGGAGCGAAGCACACCTTTAACAGCAGTTCCAATTAAATTGATAAGGACCATAAAATAGTGAATAATAAATATACAAGATGGAATAAGTAATACTGGAACAATACAGAAACAGGTAAATAGATAATTATGACATAGGCAATAATGAACTGTAAGTAAATCAGAACAGGAATGTATCAGCAGGTATAAACTGGAATAAACATAAACATCTAAGATGTGCCTTGAAATAATATTTTATTATGTGATCGACTTAGGACAGGATCAGGCTATTCCATATGACCGGCTATGCACATGTAGTAGTAATGGGTTACACCCAGCCATAATGGAAAGCTATGCACAAGTAATAAGATCAGGCTACACCTACGTGAGTTGAGGGTGAGCTATGCATAAGTATAGGGGGTATATCACATAATCTACTTATATCTCTCCATCCCGTGAATAGTATAATGGATCCAACCACGACACATTACGACACATGATTCATGGAGCAGGGGGCCAACCTACTCCTTAGTCGGTGTCTATACATGTACTTGAAATACAAGACATGTACAGGGTCCTCCAGGAAATAACATCTTATGACAGAATCCATAATATACTAATCTGTGTCTCCACATGTCAAAAATCAAGTATAACGCTACAAACTGGAATCATAGTAATCATCAAAATAACGAAAACTGTTAGAGAATGTACTCGCATGTGGTCCTGAGCAAAATATGAGGATCAATATCCAAAATGGAGTCACAATTACCAAAATATGAAATATCAATGTCAATTGGTGTTTCTGTGTGTTAAACATTGATATCTAAAGTAAAATATAATTTATAGGTCAACTCTAGGTCATGGGGGGTCAAACTAGGTCAATTTATCTAAAGGATTGACTTTTAGGGTCAAACTAATCAACACTAGCCAGAACTAGGTCACTCCTAAGTTTCTAGGCCAATACTAGTCAATCTAGTTAATATGACTAGGTATTGAATATAACTTATATATATATATATATATATATATATATATATATATATATATATATATATATATACTAGTTAAAATATATATATATATATATATATATATATATATATATATATATATATATATATATATATATATATATACTAGTTATACTCATTATCTATTACCACATGCATCTACCTATACCATGTATGCATATGTAACTATATCCTTCGTTTACGAAGATACCATATGCATATACCATATCATACCCCTATGTTATATAGGTATACCCATATTTATATTTACACTAGACCTATTACCCATATTACAAGGAATATACTAATACCTTTGTATACCTCATTACCCTTACTCTTACCTTTCCTTCATGCCTACCTTCCCTATGTACCCATATCCCTAACTTACATATGCATGTGTAGGCACATGTTAGTCATAGAGGATTATCTTATATATATAGGCCTATACTCATATACACAACTAAGATACACTGACACACACTCATAAATCTCTCTTTATACATATATATGTATCACTCCATGCATAGGTTTCTTAATTCCTACATTACATATACCTTCACATCTATATATCTATAACCTGCATAGCTCATTAATGCTAATAATAAGGCCTGCTGCTGTTTACTCTCCCACATACTGCCCTGCACATAGCAGACCCCAACTAAGCCACCATGTATCCTCACCACTCATAGAACACACAAATTGCCATACTCACTCACATGTACTCTCTTGTCTACCTAGTCACTCGCAAACACAGACACATACACTCTTCCCTCTCACATATGGTAAACGAATGCCAATAACACAATTCTAAATATAACCCATATACACTTAGCACTCATACCATATACACATAAGCATACCCATGCCCTCTACTGCCTACACCTATAGGTCTCCTACAGGAAAAACCCTCTCATGTACCTATATATGTGCTCTCAACTCTGCACTGCTTACTAACTGATGCACACCAGCACCTTTGCATCCTAAACTCACTCACATATATACATACGATACACATGATTTTCTCCCTTCATACTGGCACACAGTTCATGCATACACATGAAATGTGTAAGCCCAATTGTTGCCTGTTTCACACAGGATACCCAACATCAATTGATACCAGTACACTCACAGGTACATCACTGCAGGTACCTATCCATCTCTTGGACACCTAGATACAACACATACATTCACTCAAGGATTGCCTAACTGCTAGCTCTCTTCCTACTCACACACAAGCATATCTACATGTGTACATCAACTAATTGATACACATAACTCATGCCTGCTATCTATGTGCACACACACACAGGGAATTCACTTAACTGATTCACACACTCATAAATGCTCACATGCTCATAGAAGACTGGTTGTACACAGGACAATTAAAGTCCCTGCACACATAGAGGTCTGAAACTCCATAGTTCCCTAGAGGTAACACACATGTTTCTTCCTGCACTCAAATAGCCTCCCTAATCTAATCATCTGCACACACTCTCACACACGACTGAGCACTAGAGACTAACCTGCACATGCAACTGCCATTTGCACCTACAGATGTACGATCGCTCACTCGAAAAACACCATACACACACACACACACAAGCACCACACATGATGCATACACACGAAATGTGTATGCCCAACTCGTTGTTGCCGCGAATGGCTCCTGCTACACCTACATACCACTCACACACAGGCCACTATCAAAATAAGTCATATTGGCGACGACATTAGCGACTTCGGCTAAATAATCACTATTTTTGTGTATTTAGCGACGTATCAAAGTGACTCGTTGAACGTCATATTCAGCGACGTTTAGCGACTGATAGCGACTAGCATTATGGTTTATAAAGAACAAGTCGCGGTTTAGTCGCAGAACGTCGCTGATTGATTTTATTCAGTGACGTTTTGTGATTCTTACTCCAGTACGTAGCAAGTTTATTAGTTAACAGCGACGTTTTATGACTCTTACTCAAGTACATCGCAAGTTTATTAGTTAACAGCGACGTTTTGTGACGTCTTATGATTCTTACTCCAGTACGTAGCAAATTTATTAGTTAACAGTGACGTTTTGTGACTCTTACTCAAGTACATCGCAAGTTTATTAGTTAACAGCGACATTTTGCGACGTCTTAAAGACGTCGCTAAAATCTTTCATATAGGGTGCTGGGAACCAATCAAATTCATTTTCTTTCCCCTAAAATTTTTGATCTCCCGCGCGCCTCGAGCCCTAAATCTCTCTCCCCTCCCCCTCTCGTCTCCGGCGACACCCCCCTCTCGTCTCCGACGACCCCTCCCCGCGGTGGCCCCCTCCCCTCGGCGACCCCCTCCATCGGCGACCCCCATCCCTCTGTCGTACTTCCACCATCGAGTCCCCTCGTCGACGCCAACCCGACCAGTCCCCTCTGCCGTCGCTCCCTCCCCGACGACCCCGACCCGACTTCGACCAAGGCAGGTAAACCCTAACCCTAGGTCCCTCCTCCTAACGTGCTGACACAGATATGACACGCACACACGCTAACACGACACACACACACACGCTGATGAAGAACATGTAGGCAACTCTAGAGGGGGGTGAATAGAGTTTATAACAATAATAGCCAAATAAAAATTAAACTCTTTTCACCAACAGTAAATAATCAGAGTAAAAAATACGGAAATAAAAAAATCAAGAGAGCATACGCAAACACAGTCGTTTTTAACCTTGTTTCTCTCGTGGAGGACTAGTCCAGGCCTGAGAACTCTAGCTCAAGATTATATCCACTATTTGTGAAATACCGTACCTTTTTTTCAGAAGAGTACATCAACTTCTTACAAAGATCACTGTGGCGATGCTTAAAAATTTCCAAGCGACTTTCTTGACTCTTGCACAAACTTCTAACTGAATAGCACTTAGCACTTTGAGGCTTAGGAAGCTTGTGGCTAGTAGATGAGAAGGTTAAGGCTTGTATGAGGCCTACAGAGAAGAGAAGAGAAGATAATTGGATGATTGAAAATGAGAGAATTCTAGGCCTATTTATACTAGTTAGGATAGGCAGAATTCGGCCAGAATTCTGTGTCAAGAATTCAAATTTTTGGCCATTGGACGACTAGCATACAGCAAACCCTAAAAATTAGGGTCCTGTAATTTAGGGGACAGAGTTCGGCCCGAACTCTGTGTGGAGGCAGAGTTCGGCCCGAACTCTCTCCATAGGACAGAATTGCTCAAATGGGCTTTTATGGGCTAGTTTGGTTTGGTGGAGCTTTTGGTTTTGTTTGAAGATAAGGTATAGGCCCAGAATACTCAGTGCTACTCAGTTTACATTTAGCTAGATTAAATAAATGTAAAAATACAGACTCAAAAATCGAGTACGCTGTAGGAGAGAGCCGACGTTCGTCTTGCACTGAGTTCTGTCTTGATGTGTCATATTGAATTATGACAAGTATCATATTATCAATTTTATCAATATTTGGTTGACTGTGATTAGGGTCAACAATCTCCCCCATATTGATAATTGACAAAATAATATTTTTATATTCAATGTTCATACCTGGACATAAGTAGTAGTCATGCATAGAAGCAGTAGCTCCCCCGTAAAAATAGCTCCCCATAAACATAGCTTCTCTATAAGCCAATGTTCCTTATCTTGATATACATAATCTCTTCCAAAACATAGATATCACAGGATATGATAAAAAGATAAATATCAAATAAATCTCCCCCTTTGTCATTTATCAATGATGCATAACAAATATGTATATCAAACTTAAACAAAGAAGAAATATGGCAAGCACACCATAATAATGATAAACTGCAGATAAAGTCTAAAGAACCACAGAACATAGAGTTTACTCATACAAGAAAATCAACTACATAAACAGAAGTCCATAATGCCTAAAAACTAAAATAAGATCATCAACAGCAGCAGCAGGTATGGGACCACATCCATCATGGAGCACGAGATGGTCCAGCGGCTTCAGATGGATTGGTATCCGAACGACGAGGATCCATAAAGGCTGCATCCGGATCCTGATATTGCATAACCCAAGGGTCGTCGATAAAGTACCCGTCGCGAGATGGATCCTGCTCCATAGGAAGAATATGAAACCTAACATTATATCCCTACATACAATAATGTATATAGCTCAAAATATTACATTTAAAAACAACGACTTGAACTAACATTTAAAATCCAGTATTAAGGGTTAATATGCACACAGTCTCAGATTTGACAAATTCAAACACAAAACTCAACCAATTTCCTTAAAAATTGAAACCCTGTATATAACACACATGTGCAGTGATGTAAACAAAACTAATAACATGAAATTTATATTTGATTTACGAATTTAAACTGGAAAAGCAGAGAACCAGTCTCTGATACTGTACTGTATCAGAATATTGGGGTTTTGAGAATTTAAACATCAACAACATATTAATATGTATTTAGATAGGTTGGTAATCAAAGTGTAGTATGCATGCGTGTCGGCAAGTGTCTGTGTCCACTATATATATTCTCATGTCCCAATATAAAATTAAATTCCATATCAAAACTAACATATAGATTCCTACCAAGATTGCAAAGCAGGTGATTGATGTAATCAAGACAGTTTTATTATTATTATTATTTAATACAAGAATAATAGCAAGAAGAAAATAACGATAAAATCTGTTCTGCTTATCTGTTTAAAAGAAGGAACCATTTTGAAACCAGAGCTATAATATCAAATCCAAGATAAGGTCTAGCAAAAATCATCGATTCATTGTATTATGAAGAAACTCATAGCAAGAAGTTACACAAGGTTTATAATAACAGCTAAAGCTACTCCTAAGTTAAATAATGAGAAGCAAAACAAAACAAAACAAACAATAATTTTTTTTTTTGAGAATGACTGAAACAAAAGTAGAGAAAACATGTTCAAGAACATTTAAGGTATAATATGATAATCATATGCGTCTATCCAAAATCATGGTACTCTAAATCCTCGTTATACTAGTAAGCAAGTCTACAATAACCACAAAGTCCTCGACTTAGGAACATACCTCTAGAATCATGGTATTTAAAATTTTTGCGATGCTGCTAGCTTGGCTGCTAAAACCTTAAATTCTCACACCCGAGAAATATATCCAAAGTCAGACTATATGTCCTCACTATGCTGGCTAATGTGACTGTAGAAGACTAGATTCCATAACTTAGATGACCTAGCCCATATAATTTCATCTTGACAAAATTTAAATTAAATCATCAATGGATACCCAAAATCAAATTTATCAACGAACATCAGGATTCAAACTGAACAATAATCCATCAAATCATATAAATACAAACTCGGATGCAATAACTAACATTAAGATTCAAAATTCAACAATCATCCATCAAAATCAATAAATACAAACTCAAATTCAACAATAATCCATCAAAATCAAGTTCAACAACAGAAAGTAAAGATAATCAAATCAAGGAAAGAAGAGTTTTCAAATCGAAGTTAAAATAAGATTCTCAAGGGTCATCCCAGGAATCTCTCAAGAAATCCTAAATGTGATTGAGTACCTTCAAAATATATTCTAATCCTACTGCAGGCTGTAGTGATATTCTAGTTCGAATACCACTACACAAACTCGACCTGCATGGGCCACCACTAAAAACGTGTCACGACCCGCACCCTAGAGTAAGGGCACGAGACGTGAGTACGTCCAGCCTACGTCGCAGTGTCGGCGGTAGAACGCTGTCCTAGGTCAAACATCTAACAATATAAAAGTACCTGTACAGTATATACTCTCCGAATGGAGGTGACATAGCAAATACAGTCTCAATCACATCTAAGGTAGAGCATGATAAAAGATAGATAAAACATGAAACCCACAAAGAGATATAGCAGATAGAAGTCTAAGTGTCTAAGATACACAAATGCAGAAAACATCTCAAAGCTCAAATACAGTAATCTATAGAATAAATACAACTCAAGACTACTGAAATAACTATCTATACAACCTCTACTATGTCTCCTCTAGGCTAGCAGGCAACCTCCAACCTATCTGTAAAATTTATCAATAGGTCCAGTCAGGACGGGAGCGAGCACAATACATCTCAACAGATCATAGTAGGTTAGAAAATATAATCATATAGTAAAGTAAGATACAGGATCTGAAAGAAAGTGCATAATGTAAAGGAGATAGCTGTAATGGAAATATCTACTATAAATAGAGAACTAACAGTGGCTAGTGAGTCAGAGTACAATATAGACATGTGAAATGGCATATGATGATTTTGATGCTACACTACGGAATGATTCTGATGCTACACTACTTGGATATTATTCACATGTCCACTTCTACTCCCCCGTACCCCCAATCAATACACAAGGATCCAGCCAGGTTATGTTATGATTCATGTAAGGGCCTCCGAAGGGTGGTACATGATAGTCCCATAAATAGGGATTCTAGGAAATACCCATAAATGGGTGATTCAAGGAAGACTCTGTGATCATGAGAGTACATGTCACAAGTGATTCAATGAACCATGAAGCATAGTGATACACAATGTAAGTGAAACGCACAGAACATGTAGTATCCGATACTTTCTGATGGGATAACATCTCAAGAAACGATCCATATAGTACTAATCCGTGTGACCAACGTGACAACATCAAGTAAAGTAATTTAAAGCAGAAGAATAATTCTAACAGGATATGAAATGATCAGAGAATGTACTCGCCTGATAAGCTGAACAACTGATAGGTATAGGGGTCCAACCGAAGCCACAGAGTTCTATTTAAAGCAACACAGGTTACAAGATGTTCAAGTTGTAATAAATGAATCTCTACCAGCAATCAATATTATTCTAGGCTCTTCTAAGTCAAATTAACTCTAGTCAACTCCGGTCAACAATCTAGTCAACTAGATCAAGTGTTGACTTACAGTTGACTTTTGGTCAACTGGTCAACTCAGGTCAAACAAGGTCAATTCTAGTATAATTATTAAAGATATAAAGTATACTTCGTTATTCGTACGTCGAAACTTACGACACGCAAATCGAGATAAGAAGATCAACGATAAGGTTAATAATCGTATTATAGTGATCCACGTGTCTATCTTGTCAATTTCAGCGATGTGAGATCACTGGAATTGACTGATCTCAGTTTCGTTGTACTAATCCCGAAATACGAATATTATAAAAATTAATTATACTAAAAGGTGATATATAGAGAAACTATCTACAACATTGTCGGATGATGAATTAAACATCGCCAACGTGTCCAGAATGGTCAAATTAGCTAGGATAGCCTACCCATCGGTCCAATTTAGACACAAGGGCAAAAAGATAATTTCGGGTCAAAACGGTATCCGTGTCGGAGCCGTTTTGCACCAAAAAACTTGCAAGAAAATAAGTCTATAAAATATAACAAATTATATGTCCACGAAACCAGAATGGCGATACGAACCCAACGGTATATCCAGAATTGGATTCCGTTGACTCGATCTCAATTTGGTCCATTGACCAGAACATTGGAATTTCGGTTTGCACGAAAATGCATGCCGGAGCTAATGTTCTCAAAACTCAGCAATCTACATATCAACGAGTCCAGAATGACGATACAAACTCAACGGTATATCCGGAATTGGATTCCGATGAGCCGATCTCAAAATGACCCGTTAACCCGGATATTGGTATCCAACTTGCACCGAAATACGTGTCGGAACAAATGTCCACTAAAACCTAGCAAATTATATGTCAACGAGTCTAGAATAACGATATGAACTCAATGGTATATCCGGAATTGGATTCCGATGAGCCGATCTCAAAATGACCCGTTGACCCGGATATTGGTATCCGACTTGCACCGAAATACGTGCCGGAACCAATGTCCACTAAAACCTAGCAAATTATATGTCAACGAGTTCAGAATGACGATACGAACTCAACGGTGTATCCGGAATTGGATTCCGTTAAGCGGACGTCAAAAAGTTCCGTTGACCCGGACTGTGGGACCTACTTTGTACCGAAATGCGTGCCAGGGCCCACGTCCTCCAAATCTAACAAATTTTATATAAAAACATGCCAGAACGACGCCACGAGTCTACTAGTGGTGTCAGAAATGAAATCTGGAGTCCCATGTTCAAAAATAGAATTTTACAAGTTGGAAATTATAAATTTGGACGGCCAATTTTGGCGTCGAATTTAACCAATCAAACAAGCTCAAAATAAAACAAAACTGGAGGAGTAGTAAGAGGGTTATACCAGCTTTGTACAGGAACTGGTAGCATGCCGAATAGAGCTGCGGTGGAGGAGGTACAAGCCGACGAAGTTAGCTCCGCAAAACTGTCCAAAATTTATACAATTTAAACCGTCAACTTAGTGGCCGGTTTTGATGTATCAAACAATAAAATTAACGGACAAAAATTGACATGAGTGAAGGTGGATATACCGAGATTGTGACAGAGCGAAGAAATCGCCGATCCAACGGTCGAATTTCTCGAAAATCGTGTGCGAAGTTACTGCGACGGGGCGTCGTTTCAACTTCGTTTCCGGGCTCGTCACGACGGGAACTAGCTCGCCAAACGCAAGGATTGCCTCCGATACGCGTCGGAGGAGGAGCAAAGGATGCGGGGCCTACCTGGGGTATGCGCCCGGCCAAGAGGAGGCAGCCCCGACGGTCGTAGCCGGCGGCGGCAACGCTGAACCGTCGGCCAGGGGCTGTTCGACCGTGCTGATATGCGCTGCAGCTGTTGCAGTGTTACGCGCTGCGCGACTGTGCAGCCTGCCTGGCCCGACGGAGGGCGCCTGGTGCACGAACGACTAGGCTGGGCTAACTGGTGGAGGTGGTGGCGGGCTATGGTGGTGCGGGTGGTTGAAGATGATGAGGAGGAGGGAAGTAGGAGGAGGTGGCGCTCGGCCTGCTGCCCAGGGTCGCCAGCGACGAGGCTGGGCTGAGCTCGGCCAGGAGGTCGGGAGGTTGGAGGAAGGGCTGCTGTGTGTGGAGTTTTGAATGGAGAGAGAGAAATAATTGTGAGTGTAATAATTTGTTTGTGAGCATTAAATGAGAGAGAGGAAATAATGAAAATTTAGAGAGAGATGAGATTCTGTCCATGTAATTTTTAGGGCCGACCAATGCTAGAGGGAGGGAGAATTTGAGTGTTTGGAAAAATTAATGGTGAGGATTGAATGTGAGGAAATCAAGGGTAGAAATTAATAGGGAATTGGATTCATTTTTTAGGATTTAAATCAATGGATTATGCACTAATTATTTGAAGTGGAAAACTAGGTTTTTAATATTATTTTGGGCAAAGAAAATGAGGGCATCATGAGAAGGGAACACGAAGCTTGGACTAGGTTCGGTCAAGCCGGGCTGGATCAAAACCGGACATGGCGCAATAATCGAATTAAATAGGTGTTTTAATTATAGATAATAATAAGTAGCATGTAGGAGCTCCAATAAATGGGACACAAGTGTCATGTGGGTAGTAGGCTCAATGTGGGCCATATCCATATTTGGGGTCGGCTAGTTTGGACCGATGTCGGGTCCTGAAATTAAATTGGAAGTCAAGTCACAAATTACGGTGAATAATTAATTGGCCTAAATTGACCCAAAATTTGTGCGAAGCAATCGAAGCACAAGATGGTGTGTCTGAGTGGGACACGAAGGTCCTGGGTGAAGTGTGTCTCGAGTAGATCATGCATGATAAGTTGGTTTCAAGAAAATGACTGGTCTGGTGCTCCCAAATCCGGTCTATGATCAAGGAAAAGAGTGAGAAAAATTAATTAATGATCAAATGGTCTAAATCGACCCGACGTTGAGCAAAGCAAAAAGAGTACAAGGGAACAAGTTTGGATAGGACACTATATACCAAAATGAAGGTAATCCTGTCCACTACAAAACTCATGAAGAAGGTTTCCAGAGTTGAATATCCCTGACACTCCAAATATCAAAGGTACGAAAAAGTACACTTAAGGATAAAAATAGAATAAATTTATTTATTGAAACTAATCAATCAAAAAATTAAAAAAAAATCAACCCAAAATTCAGGGTGCTCACAGGCTGGCTGCTCATGCGCGTATATGTAGGATACGCCTGTACGTGGGGATGCCATGTGTAGCTTGCTGATGGCATGGACGATGCGCTCTGATTGAGGAGTTGAATCCTTTCTGCTACCTTTGTGGGCTACGGCTGAGCTGACACGTAGAAATGGAGAGGATCTTTCAGTTGCTGAGATCTTGGGTGATTAGCGCCCCTTCATAGGCTGAATCAAGTCAAAGGATGCGTGTCGTAGGTCCATGGCTCGAAGATCTCGGATTTGGTGGAGAGTGATCTGATAGGATGCGCTTGGGATTGGGTGCATGAGGAGACTTTGGCTTGTAACCTTTAGGAGTCACGAACCATTCTGGGCGTATGGCTTTTGAGGCGCATGCGAGGCTTCAGTAGTGACTTTGACTTCTGTCTTTAGGGATCAGAGAAAAGTCTGAGGCCCATAGATTTTGAGGTGCATGCAGAGATTTGGGCGCATGGCTTCGGAGGCGCATACGAAATGGTTGGGCGGCTACATGGCTTGTAGCCGCCGAAGGAAAGTAATGATGATGTTGACGTCTACGACGCTTCGTCTTCTAAAAAAGTTGTCAACTGTTCAGTCCTCGGGGGGCGTACTGCCAACTCTGTCAGACTTTAGCATTAATGTTCGTTGACAGGTAATGGGCTGTTGAGTGGATGCGTCGATCTGCATTCCACTAGGCGTATGGGGACGCATGGGCACATTCTCATGAGGCACTTGGTGCTGATGGGTGCGTCTGTATGATGCGCAATCTGACCGGCGCATCCATTTGTATAACACGTCCTTATTGGCCCGACTATTACATTCTTCAAGTGTTTTAAATAGCCATTTTTGACTTGGCTGAATTTGAGGCGTCAGGTTCATCACCATTAATGCAAATTTATTGTACGAGATTCGGGGAGCCCACCACTTGGCACATGGGTTTGATTTGATCGGCCTATAAATAGTGGCAAGGAGAGAGTTTGCTTCTCGTTCTCTCACGTCCTTTCGAGATAAATTTGTTTGCTCGAGCACATTCTGTTGACGAGATGCTCCCGAGGGTGAAGATGCAACACATTGTCTTCATTGATGCACTTAAAGGTGACTGTTACATCCAAAAGTCGGAGTCGAGGGCTTTTGAGACAGGTGGAAGGTGCCTATTGCATTCAAAGATCGGGATGCTCGAGCCTCATCTCCGTTATGCTGGAAGAGCCGCAGATCGGAATTACTGTACCCCGACTTTGGAGGCACTTTCTTCCTTCAGAGTGGGTGTGCCTATTTTGTTTATGTTGAAAGCTGCTCCTTTAGCCACGAATTTGCGATGTTCTCCTCTTCCAGCTAGGGGGTTGATTGCCCACCCTCGTTCTACTCAATAAATGCTTTATTAGTCAAAGTATTTAATCGGGTCGAGGTAAGGCACCTATGCTGAGACTTCTTAATGCGTCTGACTGAGACGCTGAAGGGTGGCACATAACTGAGCTGCTGAAGGGATGCACATAACTGAGCAAGGATGCAATAACTGAGCTGCTGAAGGGATGCGCCTGGCGGAGACGCTGAAGTGATGCGCCAAACTGAGAGCGCATGGCGGTTGCTGCGCCTAGCTGTATACTTATCTTTTCTTTGTAGAAATTCTCCTTTGTACAGTCCTTTTTTAGACATGTAATAGACTTTTATATGAAATAAAAATCTTTTTTAATGTCTATGCTTTTGCTGTTTGCTGTGCCAAGTACTTTATCTGAGCTCCATGGCGCATATAATATTAGGCGCATAGGATTTCTGTTCCTGAAATTTCATGCTTCTACAAGACCCCCTTCAAAGTTTTCAAAACTTTTTGTCAAGTTTTAGAATACTTTGAATAAGAAGCATGGTGGTGTCTTCAACGGGTGCATGACTGTTTGGGCGCATGGATACTCCGTGCATCAATGATGGGGCACATGCTTCTCTCAGTTCATGCAAATGATAACTCTTCGAAATAACCAAAAGGATTAATGATGATCTTTTTGGATTTATTTGCGGTTATCACTTCATAGAACCCGAGGCAACGGCTGATGTCACTCCTCATCGGTTTCCGCGTATGCCTAAGCCTATAAATAGGCGTCTGATGGAGAGAGAGGGTTCTTCTCCACTTTGCTTTTTTCTTCTCTAGAGTTCTTCTTTCGAAAAACCCTAAACTTCTTCTTTCACGAGATGGCCCCCAAGACTCCCCGCGATGGTGCTGGCAAGGGGAAGGAGCCTGCAGAGTTCGTCGAGGAGGATCCTCCAGTCACTATTGTGACTCCGGCCGACGTTCGGCCTGCGGTGACGGGTGGGTGTGATCCCTCAACATTTTAGACGAGTCTGGAGCACATGGATGAGTTGCATCATGTTGTTATGCCCTAACTCTTTATCGCCGACGTGCATGGACTTCTGTCCTGATGATGCGCTGAGGTTATTCTGCCGACGCGTATGGGTTTAGGCCCTGATTATGTGCCGAAGCTTCACTGCTGACGCGCATGGGTTTAAGCCCTGATGATGCGTCGAAGCTTCACTGCTGACGCACACGGGTTTAAACCCTGATGATGCACCGAAGCTTCACTGCTGACGCGCATGGGTTTAAGCCCTGATGATGCGCCGAAGCTTTCCTGCTGACGCGCATGGGTTTAAGCCATGATGATGTGCCGAAGCTTCACTGCTGACACGTATAGGTTTAAACCCTGATGATGCGCCAGGCTTCTATGTCACCTGACTTTTTGTTTTTGCTGTGTCAGTGTCAATGACGATCCCTTTGCTGAATGAAGTCCTTCTGGATGCTTCTCTTTGCCAAATGGGAGTTGATTTCGACGAGGAGGTTACTAACCCCGCCAAGGCTGCTATCCTACTGAATCAGCCTTCCGAGAGATTGCTGCAAATCTGGGATCAGTCGCCTGCTTTCCTTCAGAGTATGATGGATAGCGGTAAACTGAAATCCGTCGAGTCCGAGGATACGACTTTCTTGAAACCTGTCTTTCTATTTGGTGACCGCTTGAGGTCCACCGAGGTGAAGGTACTGAAGATCAAGGAAGACTGGTTCTTCTCTGTGAAGGGCATGGTTCTGTACATGCGGCAACTTGAACGTCAATTGCCGCTGACGGCCTTCTACCGTTTGGCTTCCAAGAGAAGGATGCCATGGGAACTTACTCATTCTCAAAGAGGGGCAGTAGGGGGTACCCTTTCGATTTATGTTACTTCGAATCAAAGGGATACCTTAGCCGCCTCGCAAGCCGGGCCCTCGTTTAGTTGCCAAACTTTGTGCCCTGGGAGCCTTTATAGTGAGGTCCCTAATGACACCTTTGCCTTTGGTGCTTCGACCTTTGCAAATCAGATGTTAACATCAAGGGTGTATCCGAAAGGTGGCTTTAGGGTTGAAGGTTGGTGTCACCACGTGCCGAAGTGGGACGAGTTGACCCTTTGGGTGTTGTCGAAGTTCAAGGCTGAGCTTAAAGAGATTGGGCTGACGGCCGCTATCCTTGCCACACAGGCCGGTGTGGATCTCAACAAGCATATGTTTCTTGCACTCTTGGAAATGTTCAATACCCAGACTGGCACTTTCTTTACTCCAATGGGGGAGTTGGGATTGGCTCTCCATGAGATGTACGAGGTGTCCAAGCTTCCCTTGGGCTCGTAACCGTACGAAGAATATTTCCCGACAAATGAAGAGATCCTGGTTCAGGAAAAGAAGGAACCAGAGATGATGGCCGTCTTCAAAGAGGTGGCGAGCCATCATTATCTGCTGCAAGGGAAGGAGAAAGGCAAATCACAACCTCATGTGACTACTTGGAGGGATTATGTCTTCAAGCAGGACCTGGCGGACTCTACGAAGGTTCGGTTTATGACTCCACAGGGACTGAAGCCCGCGGAAGTAACCTCCGAAATGAGTCGACTAGACGAGAAGGCTCCTCGTTCAAATGAGAGTGGCGAGGATGTATACAGCTGTTTCAGGCATTGCGTGCACCGGATGTCATCCAAGGCAGTGTTGACTGCGTACTTGATGATATGGCTCCGGGACTATGTGTTCTCAGGTGGGTCAGGCTCTGTGGAGAGGGTGACTCGGAACCTCATTTTACCAGCAGTAAAACTGGCTTTTGGTCGCCCTTTAGCTCTTCTCCCCATGATGTTGTGTAACCTGCTGCGGGGTTTGAGGGATTTCGCGGTTGACGTGGTCCATGAGAGGGGCAGGAAAGATAACTTTCCCCGCACTGAGCTACCATTCCATTATCTAATGGGATGGTTGATTCTGCACCACCCGAACGTGATGAGTCCGGGTCCTGAAGACGATCACGTTTAAACCCTGATGATGCACCGAAGCTTCACTGCTGACGCGCATGGGTTTAAGCCCTGATGATGCGCCGAAGCTTCCCTGCTGACGCGTATGGGTTTAAGCCATAATGATGCGCCGAAGCTTCACTACTGACGCGTATAGGTTTAAACCCTGATGATGTGCCAGGCTTCTATGTCACCTGACTTTTTGTTTTTGCTGTGTCAGTGTCAATGACGATCCCTTTGCTGAATAAAGTCCTTCTGGATGCTTCTCTTTGCCAAATGGGAGTTGATTTCGACGAGGAGGTTACTAACCCCGCCAAGGCTGCTATCCTACTGAATCAGCCTTCCGAGAGATTGCTGTAAATCTGGGATCAGTCGCCTGCTTTCCTCCAGAGTATGATGGAGAGCGGTAAATTGAAATCCGTCGAGTCCGAGGATACGACTTTCTTGAAACCTGTCTTTCTATTTGGTGACCGCTTGAGCTCCACCGAGGTGAAGGTACTGAAGATCAAAGAAGACTGGTTCTTCTCTGTGAAGGGCATGGTTCTGTACATGCGGCAACTTGAACGTCAATTGCCGCTGACGGCCTTCTACCGTTTGGCTTCCAAGAGAAGGATGCCATGGGAACTTACTCCTTCTCAAAGAGGGGCAGTAGGGGGTACCCTTTCGATTTATGTTACTTCGAATCAAAGGGATACCTTAGCCGCCTCGCAAGCCGGGCCCTCGTTCAGTTGCCGAACTTTGTGCCCTGGGAGCCTTTATAGTGAGGTCCCTAATGACACCTTTGCCTTTGGTGCTTCGACCTTTGCAAATCGGATGTTAACGTCAAGGGTTATGTATCCGAAAGGTGGCTTTAGGGTTGAAGGTTGGTGTCACCACGTGCCGAAGTGGGACGAGTTGACCCTTTGGGTGTTGTCGAAGTACAAGGCTGAGCTTAAAAGATTGGGCTGACGGCCGCTATCCATGCCACACAGGCCGGCGTGGATCTCAACAAGCATATGTTTCTTGCACTCTTGGAAATGTTCAATACCCAGACTGGCACTTTCTTTACTCCAATAGGGGAGTTGGGATTGGCTCTCCATAAGATGTACGAGGTATCCAAGCTTCCCTGGGGCTCGTAACCGTACGAAGAATATTTCCCAACAAATGAAGAGATCCTGGTTCAGGAAAAGAAGGAACCAGAGATGATGGTCGTCTTCAAAGAGGTGGCGAGCCATCATTATCTGCTGCAAGGGAAGGAGAAAGGCAAATCACAACCTCATGTGACTACTTGGAGGGATTATGTCTTCAAGCAGGACCTGGCGGACTCTACGAAGGTTCGGTTTATGACTCCACAGGGACTGAAGCCCGCAGAAGTAACCTCCGAAATGAGTCGACTAGACGAGAAGGCTCCTCGTTCAAATGAGAGTGGCGAGGATGTATACAGCTATTTCAGGCATTGCGTGCACCGGATGTCATCCAAGGCAGTGTTGACTGCGTACTTGATGATATGGCTCCGGGACTATGTGTTCTCAGGTGGGTCAGGCTCTGTGGAGAGGGTGACTCGGAACCTCATTTTACCAGCAGTAAAACTGGCTTTTGGTCGCCCTTTAGCTCTTCTCCCCGTGATGGTGTGTAACCTGCTACGGGGTTTGAGGGATTTCGCGGATGACGTGGTCCATGAGAGGGACAAGAAAGATAACTTTTCCCGTGCTGAGCTACCATTCCATTATCTAATGGGATGGTTGATTCTGCACCACCCGAACGTGATGAGTCCGGGTCCTGAAGACGATCACGTTGAAGGTGACGCCTTCATCCGTCGCTTCTACAAGAGGAAGTGGATGCACACCGGCGTCCCTGTCTGTAGGAGAGTCTTGTCTTATCTTCAGGGGTGAAAGATCATCAAGATCAGTCCCATCTTTAAAGATTTCGAGGCTGACCAAGATTTAGAAGACTCTGGTGAGGATGCGATCACTCTGCCGAAATAGGAGTTTTGTTGGTTGCAGAGTATTCGGTGTCACGACCCGCACCTGCTTTCGGATACGAGACGTGTCCAAGCCAGCCTACGCCGCAGAGTCGGCGGTAGAACACTGTCACGGCCAATATGCTCAAAATCACAAAAGTGTAACATTTGTTGCTCATTCACATTTCTAAGTTTATTAGAACATTTACAACATTTATTTAAGAAAATACAATGTTCTTACACATTTAATGAAAATAATGCCACTGTTATCTATTTCTAGGTTTCTATCTGCAAGTACCCCCGAATCTCCCAAGCTAAGTGAAGCCACAGCTAACCTGAAAAATGTTGGTTTTCAGTCAGGAATAGAACAAGCACACAAACCGACGATAAATCGAAAACATAATAGAATTAACAAGATATGAAAATAGCATATGAGAGATGAAAAGTAGAAAGATACTGATGACATGGCACGGTAGAAAGGACAAGGAAAATAAATAAAATATCTACCTATGTGGTGTGAAATATCTGTTTCGACATGTGAATGGCTAGGGGGTAAATCCGGCACCCTGCACGTGTCATGTACAGCTGCTATTCTCCACGAAAGACACGGGGGATAGTTCTGGATAGTCCACATGTCTACTAAGATATTTTCCCTTCCGACTACTCCGTGTGACGAGCGTGTCAACAAGCAGCAAGACATATGTATAAACATGAAATGTATAGACTACTGTGAATCGAAAAGCAACCAGAAAGTGCACTTGCCTGAGGTCCTTAGCTGGTGAAACCAATACTCTCGTTGGGTCCAAGTTAGTCTGATTAGCCAAGGGTTGATGTAAAGTAATCAGAATCAAAAGAATTAGGAACACATGATTATGTTGGTTAAATAAGCCAAAAGGGAGATTGCTTAAGGAATCTTAGTCGAACATTAAACTAACTAACTTAATAGGAAGGCGATTAGTCGTGATTAACATTCTAACCAAAGAGGGGAATTACTTTAATACACATAGTTCGTATTTTAATCCTTTATATATATAGAATATGTATAACCATATTTAGAAAGTATTTATGATAAATATGAAAATTATATTTT
Source organism: Iris pallida (assembly GCA_029216955.1). NCBI lineage: Eukaryota > Viridiplantae > Streptophyta > Magnoliopsida > Asparagales > Iridaceae > Iris > Iris pallida. Next base: position 13,313,397 of record JANAVB010018199.1, on the reverse strand, counting down.
CATTAGGTAAAATAAATTTAGATAATTATATAAAATATGAAAAATCATGTTTTTAGTCAAACTATAGTTTAATCAATAGGCAGTACTATAATGATATTTTTAGATTTGAAAGTGGTATTTAAGATACCGTATAAAATATAAGTATATCTTGTAGATGATAATAATAATATCACAAGGAAAATAATGGCAATAATATCAATGATAATATTATTAATAATAATAATTTAGCAGGAATAATAATACATGCACATATCCATATTATACTAATACTACACTACACAATCTTATAAACTCTTCTTGTAAATCTGGCCCAAGTCTACATTATATAACTACATATAAGCCCACTTAACAGACGATGTGAAGCCCATATTATTCCTTAATGCCAAAAATAGTTCATACATAAGTATATGTATCCCAACAATTAAAGCCCATTTAAATAAATCTTGATAAGGATGATAATGATACTTCATAAAATAATCTTAGAGCCCAATTAAATTCTAATTAAAAGCCCAATTCCCTTCACTAAATTACCAGTATAACTCCTAAACACATAGAGAGAATGGTTGGGACAAGAATTTGGGGAAAGTAAGGAACATGGAGGGAGAGGTGAAAGAAAGCTCACCGGAGAGGCGTTGCTCGGTCTGGCCGGAGGGCGGATCAGGTTGGAGAGGCCGGCGGGTTGTGGGCGGTCTGGATCTAGAGGGATCTAGCGTCGGTTGCTGGCGGTGGTTTAGGAGGCGCGGCCGCTCGCGGACGGAGGAACTCGACAGGTCGGACGCACTCACGCTGGCCTGGGTGTAAGGCGGAGGCCAGGGCAGCGGTCGGCGGGTTGTGGGCTCGTCGAGGCGCAGCTCGACAGGTAGGGCACGGTACCGGGAAAGGTCTAGCACCGGAGAGGTACGGCTCCCAACTGGGGTCCAGCGCTGAGGCGGTGTCGGGGTTAGCTTCGGCGGAGGCGGAGAACATGGTCTCGCCGGCGGAGTTTTGCTGGGCCGGGCGTCGGCCTGGGAGGAGTGGTCATCGATGGGCGGCAGGCGCCGATGGTGGTGCTCACCGGGAAAGGGTCCGTCAGATCTGTCGTTCGAAGCCGCAAAGATGGGTACTCCGGTCCCAGCGACGCTTGGAGAGGGCGGCGAGAAGGTGCAACGCGCCATGGCAGCGCGGTCGCAGCAGGGCGCGCCAAGGCGGATCTGGAGGCCGGCAACGAGTTTTGTATCTCCGGGTGGCGGAGGCGCTGCCAGTCCGAGCGGTTCCGGCGTGCGAAGGGGCTGGCCGGGAAGGGCTCGACGCTAGATCTGGCAGCAAGGTGAGGTCGAGGCGGTCCGGCGGAGCTCCGGTGGAGGCGTCGAGTCTAGGTTAGAGTCTTGATACGAATTTTTGTTAATGGTTGGATCGTGTTCGCATGTGGACACGGGATTTTCTTTGGGTTCTGTATTCGTGTCCGATTTGGACACAAGATTTTGTGCTGGTATATGAACTATATGGAGAGAATGGATGTGGACAGGGACATGGACACCTGGGTCCAGACACGGGCACAAAATTTTGGGTGTTGGATGTGTTGGTGGTGATGCCATCTGTTGTAGACGATGGTGGTGATGGGAATGATAGGAACGACCGGGGTCGGTCTGGCATCGAGGAGGAGAGGGTCGGACGTGGTGATGGTGAACGATGGTCGGGTGGCGTTGGCTTACTGACAGAGGAGAGGGGATGGCGGAGATGATGCGTGTGGTTGTTTGTGGATTTCTGTGAGGTTGGAAGAAAAGATATGAGGAGCTCTCCTTAAATAGGAGATTAGTCTCCAAGTTTTGATAAGAACAAGGCGTTTGATTGGATAATCCTTCCCTTTGCTTCAAATCCAATAAGCATCTAAATTAACACTCGATCTACCCAAAATTAACTAAATAATATTTATATTATATACTCGATATTCTTTAACAGTATTTAAATCGTATATATTGAGACCCAATTTCAAACAACTGATTACTGCTATCATTTAATATTTATCCAAAGTTTAAATCTTGTAAATTCCAATAAAACGAAATTGATCTTATCATAATCAATCAATGATTAATAGTTTAAATACATAAATTCAAATCAATATTATTGATAAATTTAAGAGTAGCGTTTTATAATTCTAGATCGAAACTAGATAAATCAAATCTTAATTAAATAATATATAAAATGTAATATTCAATAATATCCATCAATTTAAATTTGATGCATGAAAATCTTAATCTAGCAATGGGTTTTGCTAACAATATTTCTAGTTATCGAAGTAACCCTATCAATATAATTGGTATTAGCAAAACTCTTTTAAAACATACCTTCATACTAGATAAGGTGTAAGGCTCCTGGTAGATAAAGCCCCCTCAAATAAATCTTTAATCAAAACTATTCTAAATCATAAACCATTACTTAATTAAAATCGATATTAAAATATCACGAAATTTTAAATCACATAGATCTACATTAATAAGGCGAGCATCAAAATAATTTTAAGTCACGTATTCAAATATTAGCAAATAATTTCAACATTCAAAAATATAATTAAAAACAAGGTCATCAATTTAAAATATATCTTAAGGAGGCCTGGCAAAATTAGGGTTAGAGATTTTGGGAAAGATTTCGGAATTAAGAATTTTATTTTGCACAAATATCAACAATAGTTTTGAAAATCCGGAAGTGTAATTCCTGTGGTTCGTATTACGTATTCTTGGAATACGTGTACGTATTTTACCTTGTATTGCATTTGCTTGGCCATGGTTCATCTTGGTTCGGGTTGGTTCGGTTTGGGGTTGCTTTTGGTTCATTAAGAACCAAGGAGATGAACCCCCTACCTACCACCACCATCCCCATTTATTAACCCCCACTTCTTTCCCTCTCTTCATTAATCCTCTTCTTCTTCTTCCATTTACTTCTTCACCTATCAGAGAGAGAGAGAGAGAGGTTTAGGCAAGTGTAACTTGCTTCATGGAGGAATTCCAATTTTATTGCTTCATTCTCTTCCTTACATCATTTTAACTTACTTTAGTACTTGACATTTTTACTTTCCATGGCTAGATTCTGGTAGATCTATGCTTATGTTATTTTCAGATTTCTTGGGTTTTGATCTACTTAATCTTGCAATTGTCAAGTTCTGATGGTTCTATGTTGTAGAACATTTCATTCTGCCCCGTTTTGACCTATGAAAGTTCGGATTTGGACTCCGGATGAAGGTTCTATGCAGCTTGGTGGCCATGGCTTCTTGGTGAACTTCTTCTCGGAAATATTGGAGAAGAAGCACAGTCCCGAGCCGCATGGCAGTACTTGACCGCATGAACATTCATGCGGCAAGTCAGTACCAGCCGCATGCACTATTGTCTGGACTTGACCGCATGACAAGTTCATGCGACAAGTATTCCTTCCAGCCGTATGTAGTTCTTCTTACTTAAACCGTATGACTGAGCTTCCCAGTCCAGCCGCATGAGGAGTTCATTCCCAGCCGCATAAGATTCCTTTATCCCCTGGCCGCATGGGACTCGACTCGGTTCAGCCGTATAGCCTTTTGCTCTGCGGGCCGCATGAACCCGAGTCAGTTCCAGCCGCATGAGAGCCCTTCCCCCGTGAGCCGCATGGCGTTGTTCCCCACGTAACCGTATAGCGCCAATCCTCCTAGCCGCATGGAATGTTCTGGCTGAGCTGCATACGCCCCTCCTTACCACTGGCCGCATATGACTGATACCCTTCAACCGCATAAGCCTTTTCCTTTTAGCCGCATGCGCCTGACCCTATCCAGCCGCATGGGCTGTTCTCCTCCTAGCCACATGAGATCTTTCCTGGCCGCATAGGCCTGAGCCGCATGGTTCTTCTATAGCTCTATGTACTATTATTATTATTATCTACCCAAGTCTTGTAACCCCTATTGTATATTTTACGTTCATGAACTTGATAATCACAAATTTACTTAATATGTTTGAAAATGATAATTGAACATGGCATGATAATGGCCCGTCGTGGCGCACTCCTGACAAGTACACCTGACATGATTTATTTAGAGCAACTGTTGCGACGGCTACCTGACATGACATGACCTGTATAATAACCTGAATACCGTGGGCGATTGTGCTTGTACAAATAAACCAGTCCTGTCTTGCATCATGTCTAGGACAGGGACTCCTGAGTACCACGGTCAGGAGTACCTATTAAAATGGACTAAGGTTAATAACTAGAATTACACAATAGTCATGAAGAGATTTTCCAGCTACAGGCAATCCCGTTACCTGGGCGCTCCTAGGATTTGTAGCCTGCCGTCGAGTAGGGCACATTTCCATTATACTGTCATGTGTTGCACCCTTCAAGCTACTTAAGGGTACATGCGTTTCCTGGACGATGTACCAACCTGAATTCAACCATAATCTTTCGACCTGGGTAACCTGGATGGTCTGCAGGGCTTGTGGCTGTAGAATAATCTTACTGCATCTTGTTAGTAATTAGGCTTGTGACAACCCTAGTTAGTTAAAGTATTAAGCCATAATTCTTGCTTGGCTGTGATTGATTGGATGGAGTCTAACCAGTCTAGTCTTGTCCTAATTCTGTTCCAGATTACTGCATGACCAGAATGCCTGTATTTATTTTACCGATAAATGGTGAGAATTCCAAGTTCTGTTCAGACGAAGGGTTACAATCCCGGTCCTTGTTTGGTTTACGGGTTGTAACCTGGCTATCTGAATAGTCCCATGGTTATTTCATCATATATCACCCTGTTATGCTTTTCTTAAACTCATGTCTTTTATTACCTTATTGTTATTTTGTGCTAATTGCTGGTTTTAGTTCCTAAGTGAAGCCTCCTTTGTGGCACTTGCTCTTTTGGGGTCTGACTCAGTTGATTTTGTATGGCCAGATTTCGGAGCAGCTCCAGAGGATCTACCAACCTTTCAGCCCGATGGTGACCACCAGGCGTAATTGGGGCAACGAGTGGGTTCTTTTTGGCTCTCCCACTCTATTGTAAAAATATTCTTTTGAGGCGTTTAGCCGACGTGCACCTGTTTAGCTCGATTGTACTTTTACTTATTGTCTGCCTACGGCTGTAACATGATTGACAGATCCTAGGGTTGATCATGTATGAGTAAAACTCTTGCTAGTCCGGACATTTTGTAACGACTAGCTTCATGATCATCTAAATATGTAATATTTGGGATGCCTTACTAGTATATTTAATGATCACATCTTGTAACTTTTATTCACTTGCTTACGATTGAGACAATTGGCTTGTTCATGACCTTAAGAGACTGTTGGCTTGTAGTAAACCCTCATGTATCTAGACAGTCGTGACCGTATAGTGAGATGGATTCCATTTCATATACGTAGCTGGCTATGTCTGCCCCCGCTCTCCAGTATTCTGGTTCTGGGGCGTGACATGGTTTAAGTGGTGGCCCATGCAGCTCTTGTTCATCAAGATATGTGAGGGTTTACTGAATAGATGTCTCAATCAGTATTCGCCCTTGATCTCTGCTCGCATCATCTGAATCCCTGGATTCTTGTCCTGATTATATGCTTGTATCGTTGATCTGTCATGGTCCTTCCTTATTGTTCCCTATGTCGACTTCTTCAGCGGTATCGTTCCTGGACCTGCCGGTCAGCAAGGTGGAGTACTTTCCGGGGACCAGCAGCAACCTGGAGATCAAGCCCAGCATTCCGGAGTAGCCTCCAGAGTCGTGCCTTCTAGCGAAGAGCCACCAGTCCAGCCAGTTCAGCCTGCCGAACCTGATGATGGCACTTTGGTAGGACTCGTCAGGACCTTGATAGCTTCCCAAGATTGTCGTAGAGATGTCTTACACAAGGCAATGACAGATGCTTTGACCAGAGGAGGTCATCAGGGTAACAGCACGGCCAACAGCTTCAAGCGCTTGAACCCTCCCTTCTTCGACGGTAGTGAAGATGCTATCGCTGCAGATGTGTGGCTTCAGGATACAGAGGTGATTCTAGAAGCATCCAGGACCCCAGATAACGAGAAGGTGGCCGTGGGGCGCCTACAGTTGCTAGATCTTGCCCGCAGCTGGTGGGCGGCTCAGGCCATTGGATTAGCAGCACCCATTGCTTGGGCAGTATTCAGAGAGAGGTTCTAGACCAAGTATTTTGATGCTGTAGCTCGGTATGATATACAGACGAGGTTCACCAATCTGAAGAGGATGGGCAGGACGGTCGATGGATATGCGACCGAGTTTTCCAGACTTAGTCGGTTTGCTCCCACCTTGGTGGCAACCGAGTATGATAGAGCCCAGCGATTCAGCAGGGGCTTCACCAGGAGATTTTGTTAGCAGTTGAGCAGTTTGAGCATCAGACTTTTGATGCGGTCTTGAGAGCAGCTAGGAGGCATGAGTATACCTCCCAGAGGATCGTGGATAGGGCCGGAGGTCGGAAGAGATCCCACGGCCAGATGAATCAGTATTCGGCCCCAGCCCCGGCAGCCAAGGCTTTGACTATTGGAGCTCCGAGACGGGTGGCCTCCGTGACGTCGGTTTAGCATTCAGCTCTGACGCACCCTCAGCAGCAGAAGCAGAAGCAGTCTTCCGCAGTAGGATGTTCTCTTTGTGGGAAACCAGGCCATGTAGTGGCAGAGTGCCGCAGGGCACAGGGATTGTGTCTGGCTTGTGGAGCACCAGACCATAGGGTTGGATCCTGTCCAAACAGGGGTGGTTCATCATCATCCAACCTTTCTAGCTCTTCAGTGAGAGGATCAGCTCCAGTCCAGCAGCAGCACCCATTGCCGAGGCCTTTGCCGCCTCAGTCCCAAGTATTCCAGCCATAACACCCCCAGCAGTATGCCCAAGCCGAAGCCCAGAGTCAGAGCAGGCAGCAAGGATTTCAGCAGAGGGGACCAGCACCCGAGGGCACGGTCAGGCTATGGTGATGACCGTGGAGGAAGGATTGGCACCAGGAGAGGTAGTGGCAGGTACTATTCTCGTCAACTCCTTTCCAGCTTCAGCTTTATTTGATTCTGGTGCATCACATTCATTTATGTCTGCACGATTTGCGACACGGATATGATTGGAGCCCGAGTCATTATCAGTAAGGCTCAGTATACTTACTGGTAACGGACTTATGGGAGTAGATAGAGTATTTTCCTCGTGTCGGATAGTAGTTAGCGGTAGAGAGTTTCCCGCTAGATTGATAGAATTCCCGATGGCCGATTATGATGTGGTCTTAGGGATGGATTGGTTGAGGAACCAGTATGCTAGAATAGACTGCCATATTGGTAGGGTTATTTTAGCATTCCAGGCGGGCCAGAGTTTTTCTTCTCTCGAGGTGAGGTTGAGTCTTCTTCTCCGATGTTGCGGATGGCAGTAGCAGCAGTTCAGTTGCCCAGGGTAGTCGATGAGTTCCCAGATGTTTTCCAGAAGAGCTTCCAGGTATGCCGCCAGAGCGGAAGATCGAGTTCACCATAGACTTGATTCCTGGGATAGCCCCAGTGTCAGAGAGAGTCTACATGATGGCACCGTCAGAATTGGAGATATTGTACAAGATAATTGAGGAAATCAGAACCAAGAGATTCATTCATGCTAGTGGATCGCCTTGGGGAGCCCTGATACTTCTTGTAAAAAAGAAGGATGGTACGCCCAGATTGTGTGTTGATTATCGTACCTTGAACTCAGTGACAATCAAGAACAGATATCCTCTCCCAAGGATTGATGACTTGTTTGATCAGCTCAAAGGGGCAGCAGTATTCTAGAAGATCGATTTGCGTTCAGGATATCATCAGATAAGAGTCAGAGAGTAGGACATCCCGAAGACAGCTTTTAGATCGAGGTATGGGCATTGGGAGTTCATTGTTATGCCCTTCGGAGCAACCAATGCGCTGGCAGTATTCATGGACCTCATGAATCGTATCTTTATGCCTTACTTGGATCGGTTTGTGATTGTGTTCTTGGATGACATCCTGGTTTACAGTTAGAATAAGGCGGAGCATGAGCAGCATCTCCGTGTGGTTCTTCAGACTCTCAGGGAAAATCAGTTATATGCCAAGTTCAGTAAATGCGAGTTCTGGCTCGATCACATTTCGTACTTGGGTCATATCATTACTAGAGGAGGAGTAGAAGTGGATCCCCAGAAGATTGTGGCTATTGAGTCATGGCCAGTGCCCAGAACCGTTGCAGAAGTTCGCAGTTTTCTTGGATTGGCCGGCTACTAGCGACGGTTTGTTTCAGATTTTGCTCTGATTTCAGCGCCATTGACCCAGTTGACCCGCAAGGATGCACAGTTTGCTTGGACAGCAGAATATCAGAGTTCTTTTGAACAGTTGAAGCGGGACCTGATAACGGCACCCATTCTCACGCTTCCAGATGGAACTGGAGGATTCTCAGTGTATTGTGATGCTTCGGGCAGAGGTTTAGGATGTATTCTGATGCAGCATGGGAAGGTAATAGCCTATGCGTCACGACAACTTCGTGATCATGAGAGGAATTATCCAACCCATGACTTGGAGCTGGCAGCAGTAGTGTTTGCACTTAAGTTGTGGAGGCACTATTTGTATGGAGATAGGGTAGAGATTTTTACCGACCACAAGAGCCTGAAATATATTTTCACCCAGAAGGATCTTAACATGCGTCAGAGAAGGTGGCTAGAGCTTCTTGTAGATTATGATGTCAACTTGCAGTATCATCCCGGGAAGGCCAACGTCGTTGCAGATGCATTGAGCAGGAGAGCCGGAGTCTATTTCCTAACGGCACAACCAGAGCTGTTAGCAGATCTTCAGAAGATGGGTATAGAAGTTGTTCTCCCTTCCAGTGTGGCATTGATGGCCAGTATACAAGTTCAGTCCACTATAGTCGAGAGGATCCGGATGGCACAGTCGACAGATTCTAAGCTTCAGCGACTCAGAACAAAGTGTGAGGCAGGACGAAGACCAGAGTTATGCATTCATAAGGATGGTACACTTCGACATGGTAAGCGTCTTTGTGTACCCAGTGGAGATATCGGGCAGGAGATCATGGCAGAGGCTCACAGTTCGCAGTATTCTATTCACCCCGGCGGTACGAAGATATACCGTGATATCCGTCAACACTTTTGGTGGAATGGCATAAAGCGGGAGATAGCCCGGTTTGTCTCTCGTTGTTTAGTCTGCCAACAAGTCAAGGCTGAACATCAGAGGCCGGCTGGACTTTTTCAGCCTTTGCCCATTCCAGAATGGAAGTGGAAACATGTGACCATGGACTTCGTGACTGGATTACCTAGATCCCCAGCTAGTAGAGATGCTATCTGGGTTATAGTTGATCGGCTCATGAAGGTGGCTCACTTTCTTCTATTCCGAGTTGGTCAGCCGACAGCTCAGTTAGCAGAGAAGTACCTCAGGCAGATTGTCAGGTTGCACGGAGTGCCAGTCAGTATCACCTCGGACCGGGATTCAAGATTTACGTCATACTTTTGGCGTAGCCTGCAAGAGAGTTTGGGGACTCATCTCCAGTTCAGTTCAGCCTATCACCCGCAGACAGATGGCCAGTCGGAACGCACGATCCAGACTCTTGAAGATATGTTGCGGTCCTGTACACTTGACTTTGGTGGTTCGTGGGAAGATCACCTACACTTGGTGGAGTTCTCGTACAACAACAGCTTCCAGGCAAGTATCCAGATGGCACCGTTCGAGGCACTGTATGGTAGGAAGTGCAGATCCCCGCTAGCCTGGGACGATGTCGGAGAGAGGCAGATGCTCGGTCCGGAAATGATTGCCCAGACAGTTGAAGTGGTCAGAAGAGTCCGGGATCATCTTCGAGTTGCCCAAGATCGCTAGCGCCATTGGGCCGAATCTCATCGGCGCCCTCTCGAGTTTTCGGTCGGCGACCATGTATTCCTGAGGATTTCGCCTAACCGTGGCGTCATTCGTTTCGGCGTACGAGAAAAGCTTAGTCTTAGGTATATAGGGCCGTTCGATATTCTGGAGCGAGTAGGAGATGTGTCCTATCGTCTCGCTCTTCTGCCGTCGTTAAGCGAGGTGCATGACGTGTTCCATGTATCCCAATTACGACGGTATATTTCGGACCCGAGCCACATCCTAAATCATTCGAAATTGGTTGTTGGTACCAACCTTTCGTATGAGGAGCGGCCCGTGTCTATATTGGATCAGAGAGAGAAGATACTCAAGAACAAGACTATCAAGTTAGTCTGAGTCGCTTGGGGTTATCACTCTTTGGGTGAGTCAACGTGGGAGCATGAGGATGATGATATCTGAGCGATATCTCGACTTGTTTGACTCATGAGGTATAATGTCTTCCTTATGTCACATACCTTCGATTCCTTGCTTGCATGATTGATTGATTGCCTAGTTAATGCTTGCTTGCGATTAGTGTAGCTTGTCATTTGCTCCTCTAGCCTCTTAATTAAATTTCGAGGACGGAATTCTTTTAAGGTGGGTAGAGTTGTAATGCCTGTGGTTCGTATTACGTATTCTTAGAATACGTGTACGTATTTTACCTTGTGTTGTATTTGCTTGGCCATGGTTCATCTTGGTTCGGGTTGGTTCGGTTTGGGGTTGTTTTTGGTTCATTATGAACCAAGGAGATGAACCCCCTACCTACCACCACCATCCCCATTTATTAACCCCCACTTCTTTCCTCTCTTCATTAATCCTCTTCTCCTTCTTCCATTTACTTCTTCACCTACCAGAGAGAGAGAGAGAGAGGGGAGAGAGAGAGAGAGAGAGAAAGAGAGAGAGGTTTAGGCAAGTGCAACTTGCTTCATGGAAGAATTCCAATTTTATTGCTTCATTCTCTTCCTTACAGCATTTTAACTTACTTTAGTACTTGACATTTTTACTTTCCATGGCTAGATTCTGGTAGATCTACACTTATGTTATTTTTGGATTTCTTGGGTTTTGATCTACTTAATCTTGCTATTGTCAAGTTCTGATGGTTCTATGTTGTAGAGCATTTCATTCTGCCCCGTTTTGACCTATGGAAGTTCGGATTTGGACTCCGGATGAAGGTTCTATGCAGCTTGGTGGCCATGGCTTCTTGGTGAACTTCTTCTCGGAAATATTGGAGAAGAAGCACAGTCCCGAGTCGCATGGCAGCACTTGACCACATGAACATTCATGCGACAAGTCAGTTCCAGCCGCATGCACTATTGTCTGGACTTGACCGCATGACAAGTTCATGCGGCAAGTATTCCTTCCAGCCGCATGTAGTTCTTCTTACTTAAACCGTATGACTGAGCTTCCCAGTCCAGCCGCATGAGGAGTTCATTCCCAGCCGCATAAGATTCCTTTATCCCCTGGCCGCATGGGACTCGACTCGGTTCAGCCGCATAGCCTTTTGCTCTACGGGCCGCATGAACCCGAGTCAGTTCCAGCCGCATGAGAGCCCTTCCTCCGTGAGCCGCATGGCGTTGTTCCCCTTGTAACCGCATAGCGCCAATCCTCCTAGCCGTATGGAATGTTCTGGCTGAGCCGCATACGCCCCTCCTTACTACTGGCCGCATATGACTGATACCCTTCAACCGCATAAGCCTTTCCCTTTTAGCCGCATGCGCCTGACCCTATCCAGCCACATGGGCTGTTCTCCTCCTAGCCACATGAGATCATTCCTGGCCGCATAGGCCTGAGCCGCATGGTTCTTCTATAGCCCTGTGTACTATTATTTTATTATTATCTACCCATGTCTTGTAACCCATATTGTATATTTTTACGTTCATTTTATATCTTTACGCCTTTTTGTCATGAACTTAATAATCACGAATTTACTTAATATGTTTGAAAATGATAATTGAACATGGCATGATAGTGGCCCATCGTGGCGCACTCCTGATAAGTACACCTGACATGATTTATTTGGAGCAGCTGTTACGACGGCTACCTGACATGACATGACCTGTATAATAACCTGAACACCGTGGACGATTGTGCTTGTACAAATAAATCAGTCCTATCTTACATCATGTCTAGGACAGGGACTCCTGAGTACCACGGTCAGGAGTACCTATTAAAATGGACTAAGGTTAATAACTAGAATTACACAATAGTCATGAAGAGATTTTTCAGCTACAGGTAATCCCGTTACTTGGGCGCTCCTGGGATCTGTAGCCTGCCGTCGAGTAGGACACATTTCCAGCACACTGTCATGTGTTGCACCCTTCAAGCTACTTAAGGGTACATGCATTTCCTGGACGATGTACCCACCTGAATTCAACCCTAATCTTTCGACCTGGGTAACCTGGATGGTCTGCAGGGTTTGTGGCTGTGGAATAATCTCACTGCATCTTGTTAGTAATTAGGCTTCTGACAACCCTAGTTAGTTAAAGTATTAAGCCGTAATTCTTGCTTGGCTGTGAATGATTGGATGGAGTCTAACCAGTCTAGTCTTGTCCTGATTCTGTTCCAGATTACTGCATGACCAGAATGCCTATATTTATTTTACCGATAAATGGTGATAATTCCAAGTTCTGTTCAAACGAAGGGTTACAACCCGGTCCTTGTTTGGTTTACGGGTTGTAACCTGGCTATCTGAATAGTCCCATGGTTATCTCATCATATATCACCCTGTTATGCTTTTCTTAAACTTCTGTCTTATTTATTACCTTATTGTTATTTTGTGCTAATTGCTGGTTTTAGTTCCTAAGTGAAGCCTCCTTTGTGGCACTTGCTCTTTCTGGGGTCTGACCCAGCTGGTTTTGTATGGCCAGATTTCGGAGCAGCTCCAGAGGATCTACCAACCTTTCAGCCCGATGGTGACCACCAGGCGTAACCGGGGCAACGAGTGGGTTCTTTTTGGCTCTTCCACTCTATTGTAAAAATATTCTTTTGAGGCGTTTAGCCGACGAGCACCTGTTTAGCTCGATTGTACTTTTACTTATTGTCTGCCTACGGGCTGTAACATGATTGACAGATCCTAGGGTTGATCATGTATGAGTAAAACTCTTGCTAGTCCGGACATTTTGTAACGACTAGCTTCATGATCAGCTGAATATGTAATGTTTGGGACGCCTTACTATTGTATATTTAATGAACATACATCTTGTAACTTTTATTCACTTGCTTACGATTGAGACAATAGGCTTGTTCATGACCTTAAGAAACTGTTGGCTTGTAGTAAACCCTCATGTATCTAGACAGCCGTGACCGTATAGTGAGATGGATTCCATTTCATAAACGTAGCTGGCTATGTCTGCCCCCGCTCTCCAGTATTCTGGTTCTGGGGCATGACAGGAAGGGGAGTTACAAATCTACCCACCTTAGAAAAAATTCGTCCTCGAATTTCAAAGGCACGATTAGGTATGATTAAGATTATAATCAAGAAGTGTGTTGATCAAAGATCAAACGAGTAAGATTGTGAAAACATGGCACGATTAAGGTATAGTCAAAAGGATACAATTATAATGGTCAAAGGTATGATCGGAATAAGATTAGCTAAAATAAGGAAGAGTCGTTAGGCACGATTAACTAGTAATTGAAATGACCAACGATCAAAAGTTTAGGCAACATACAATAAGATTAAAATTACTTAGATACGAGTAGGATGTAGTTACGATCACGACTAATCATGCAAGGCACCCAAGCATACTTAAAATTCGGCTCGAGTTTGAATATGATTAAACTAAACATGATCAGGGCTGGAATAATTCTAAATTTAAATTTAGCCATAATAGAGTTTGAACTATAGGCATGTCTATGACTATAGTCAAATAGTCTAGTCACGGTCAAAGTCGTTTAGATGGAAGTTCAATTATGGTTGACTTGATTAACTATTCAAGCAAAATTGTTTAGGCATGGTTTAAGAATCAAAGTCTTGATAAATATGCGGATTGACTCGATCGAAATATAATAAAATTATTCTAGGCACGGTCGAAAGCGTTCAAGAATGGTCAAATCAAAATCGTGTTGATTTGATTAACTATTTATCCCTAATCAATTAGGCACGAGCCCTAGAATCAAGTTCTAAGTATGTTTAGGAATCTAGTGGAAGAAAAATAGGTTTGAGAGAGAACAAATCGAACAAGTTTATTGAGAAGATGGTAATAAGGCATAAATCAATTTGGAAGCTTAACATTTATATGCCATTAAAAGACGTAGCCTACATGGTATTCGAAACTCGTAAACATGATCGAAGTCATTTTACCGAGAATTTATGCCTCGCCAGTGTACATCTAGCTGCAATAAACTCTTGATTCCACGACTCAAGCAAGGATACGGTAACGAATATCCAATCAACTCTATCCAATCTGGACATAACACTTAAGACGAAGATAGGACGACCAAGATATAGCTTTGACAATATTCGATAACTCATACTTACTCGAGATTACTTCAACTTAGGGATCATGCCTCGCCAGTGCGCTCCTGGCTGCAGTGAACCCACAGTCTCCATAAGTCAAATAAGTGGCGATAGTGCGCGGCTGTCTGCCATCACAAGTCATCGAAATTATTACAACTATATCCCCAAGAATATCGAGGAGTTTAAAATATCATACAAGTTGAATAAGATAGAATGCAGGTATCCGTTCTTCAAGTATAATATCAGCTTCTTGAAAGGAAAAAATTTTGTTTAGGAAGGGTAATGATCGAAGTCAAAAATAAGTAAAAGATCTTATAATCCTTATTTCATGGATATTCAATATTCAAAGATTTAGAGTAAACTTTTGAATCCAAAAACTTAACTCGAGATTAATAGAAAATTGAGTGGGAAGTTAATTCAAAAATAATTCCTTAGGGCCAAGGAAAAGAATATAAGGGATACGAACTTATGATGTGGCGGGGTATTTAGAAAAGGCATAAGATAAAGTTGTACAAATGATCATGATTAGGGGGAAAATGACTGAAGGAAAAAGAGAGAGAAACTTAAATGTATATTTCCCTAATAGTCAAGATCGAGAAAAATAGGTATAAAGCACCATGTCTATCTATATGAATTAATATATATATATAATATATATATATATTATATATTATATACACAAGTATATGTGTATAGCCTAAGTAAATCACAAAAATCCCAAATTATCATTCTTAAGAGAAGATTACCCTATTTTCAAGTAAATTATAAATTTAAATAGCAAATATACATATATTATATTAAATATACGATTTATAGAAATTATTCACGAGACTAAAAATTAGACTACCAATATATATATACACATCTATATATCTACATGGACGACGTTGGTCGCCCTACTTGATCACCAGGACTTGGGTTGAGTTCGGACTAGTTTGGAATAATCGGGCCTTCTAAAAGTCAATAATCTTAATAATAAATAATTAATTTATTCCTAGGGTTATGTCACGATTTGGCCTGGTTTTCCTAGTTAGAATACATCTATGACTCGGCCTTCTCTGCCATGGCTAGAACATTAGTCGAGGCACAAGACCACACTATCTATGTCATGATTTCTAGTCATCTTGTGCTATAAATCTTAACCATGACTAAACCCTTCTATAACTATAATAAAATTCAAAAATCATAATTTAACCAAAATAAATAAAATTTATTTAAAAAAATTGCAGAAAGGGGGTTACGGTCAAAAATGGGATTCCAGGAAGACCTAAGTTGATGAGTAAATCGTCTACCCACCTTAGGTCATATCGTCGTGTCAAAATGTGATAGTGTATCTATATAAAAAAAAAACTTTCAGGTTATCTACATTTAAAAAATTGTATGCCCAAATCCTTAACTAACCAATAATCAAATTAATGAGGGACTCCTATTCCTAGTCAAATCTTAAATCATTTTAATCCTAATTATGAATGAGCATTTCCTGGGCGCAGGCTCGCAGCAGTACGACTAATATGGTACTACCGCGAGTTCGCATAATTTGCAAAGACCGACCTGCATGGGCCACCACAAAAACTTGTCACGATTCGCACTCGCTTTCGGATACGAGACATGTCCAAGCCAGCCTACGCCGTAGAGTCGGCGGTAGAACGCTGTCACGGCCAATATGCTCAAAATAAAAAAAGTATAACATTTGTTGCTCATTCACATTTCTAAGTTTTTTTAGAACATTTACAACATTTATAATTTAAGAAAATACAATGTTCTTACACATTTAATGAAAATAATGCCACTGCTATCTATTTCTAGGTTTCTGTCTGCAAGTACCCTCGAATCTTCCAAGCTAAGTGAAGCCACAGCTAACCTGAAAAATATTGGTTTCCAGTCAGGAATGGAACAAGCACACAAACCGACGACAAATCAAAAACATAATAGAATTAACAAGACATGAAAATAGTATATAAGAGATGAAAAGTAGAAAGATACTGATGACATGGCATGGTGGAAAGGACAAGGAAAATAAATAAAAGACATCTACCTATGTGGTGTGAAATATCCGTTTCGACATGTGAATGGCTAGGGGGTAAATCCGGCACCCTGCACGTGTCGTGTGCAGCTGCTATTCTCCACGAAAGACACGGGGGATAGTTCTGGGTAGTTCACATGTCTACTAAGATATTTCCCTTCTGACTACTCCGTGTGACGAGTGTGTCAACAAGCAGCGAGACATATGTATAAACATGAAATGTATAGACTACTATGGATCGAAAAACAATTAGAAAGTGCACTTGCCTGAGGTCCTTAGCTGGTGAAACCAATACTCTCATTGGATCCAAGTTAGTCTGATTAGCCGAGGGTTGATGTAAAGTAATCATAATCAAAAGAATTAGGAACATATGATTATGTTGGTTAAATAAGCCAAAAGGGAGATTGCTTAAGGAATCTTAGTTGAACATTAAACTAACTAACTTAATAGGAAGGCGATTAGTCGTGATTAACGTTCTAACCAAAGAGGGGAATTACTTTAATACACATAGTTCGTATTTTAATCCTTTATATATATAGAATATGTATAACCATATTTAGAAAGTATTTATGATAAATATGAAAACAATATTTTCATTAGGTAAAATAAATTTAGATAATTATATAAAATATGAAAAATCATGTTTTTAGTCAAACTATAGTTTAATCAAATAGGCAGTACTATAATGATTATTTTTAGATTTGAAAGTGGTATTTAAGATTCCGTATAAAATATAAGTATACTTTTAGATGATAATAATAATATCACTAGGAAATAATGGCAATAATATCAATGATAATATTTAATAATAATTTAGCAGGAATAATAATACATGCACATATCCATATATTATACTAGTACTACACTACACACATCTTATAAACTCTTCTAGTAAAATCTGGCCCAAGTCTACATTATATAACTATACATATAAGCCCACTTAACAGACGATGTGAAGCCCATATTATTCCTTAATGCCAAAAATAGTTCATATATAAGTATATATGTATCCTAACAATTAAAGCCTATTTAAATAAATCTTGATAAGGATGATAATGATACTTCATAAAATAATCTTAAAGCCCAATTAACTCATTCTAATTAAAAGCCCAATTCCCCTCACTACATTACCAGTATAACTCCTAAACACACAGAGAGAATGGTTGGGACAAGAATTTGGGGAAAGAAAGGAACATGGGAGGGAGAGGGGAAAGAAAGCTCACCGTAGAGGCGTTGCTCGGTCTGGCCGGAGGGCGGATCAGGTTGGAGAGGCCGACGGGTTGTGGGCAGTCTGGATCTAGAGGGATCCAGCGGCGGTTGCTGGCGATGGTTTAGGAGGCACGGTCGCTCATGGGTGGAGGAACTCGACAGGTTGGGCACACTCGCGCTGGCCTGGGTGCAACGCGGAGGCCAGGGCAGCGGTCGGCGGGTTGTGGGCTCGTCGAGGCGTGGCTCGACAGGTAGGGCACGGCACCGGAAAAGGTCCAGCACTGGAGAGGTACGGCTCCCAACAGGAGTCCGGAGCTGACGCGGTGTCGGGGTTAGCTTCGGCGGAGCGGAGAACATGGTCTCGCCGGCGGAGTTTTGGTGGGCCGGGCGTCGGCCTGGGAGGAGTGGTCATCGATGGGCGGCAGGCGCCCGATGGTGGTGCTCACCGGCAGAGGGTCGGTCGAATCTGCCGTTCGAATTCGCAAAGATGGGTACTCCGGTCCCAGCGACGCACGGAGAGGGCGGCGAGAAGGTGCAATGCGCCATGACAGTACGGTTGCAGCAGGGCGCGCCAAGGCGGATCTGGAGGCCGGCAGCTGGTTTTGCATCTCCGGGTGGCGGAGGCGCTGCCAGTTCTAGCGGTTCTGGCACGCGAAGGGGATGGCCGAGAAGGGCTCGACGCTAGATCTGGCAGCAAGGTGAGGTCGGGGCGGTCCGGCGGGAGCTCTGGTGGAGGTGCCGAGTCTAGGTTAGAGTCTTGATACAAATTTTTGTTAATGGTTGGATCGTGTCCGCATGTGGACACAGGATTTTCTTTGGGTTCTGTATTCGTGTCCGATTTGGACACGAGATTTTGTGCTAGTGTATGAACTGTATGGAGAGAATGGATGTGGACAGGTACGCGGACACCTAGGTCCGGACACGGGGATAAAATTTTGGGTGTTGGATGTGTTGGTGGTGATGCCATCTGTTGTAGACGATGGTGGTGATGGGAATGATGGGAACGACGGGGGTCGGTCTGGCATCAAGGAGGAGAGGGTCGGAGGTGGTGATGGTGAATGACGGTCGGGGTGGCGTTGGCTTACTGACAGAGGAGAGAGGATGGCAGAGATGATGCGTGTGGTTGTTTGTGGATTTCTGGGAGGTTGGGAGAAAAGATATGAGGAGCTCTCCTTAAATAGGAGATTAGTCTCCAAGTTTTGATAAGAACAAGGAGTTTGATTGGATAATCCTTTCCTTTGTTTCTAATCCAATAAGCATCTAAATTAACACTCGATCTACTCAAAAATTAACTAAATAATATTTAAATATATACTCAATATTCTTTAACAGTATTTAAATCGTATATATTGAGACCCAATTTCAAACAACTGATTACTGCTATCATTTAATATTTATCCAAAGTTTAAATCTTGTAAATTCCAATAAAGCAAAATTGATCTTATCATAATCTATCAATGATTAATAGTTTAAATACATAAATTCAAATCAATATTATCGATAATTTTAAGAGTAGCGTTTTATAATTCTAGATCGGAACTAGATAAATCAAATCTTAGTATAAATAATATATAAAATGTAATATTCAATAATATCCATCAATTTAAATCTAATGCATGAAAATCTTAATCTAGCAATGGGTTTTGCTAACAATATTTCTAGTATTATCGAAGTAACCCTATCAATATAATTGGTATTAGCAAAACTCTTTTTAAAACATACCTTCATATTAGATAAGGTGTAAGGCTTCTGGTAGATAAATTCCCCTTTTTTATTTAAATCAATAAATCTTTAATCAAAACTATTCTAAATCATAATCCATTACTTAATTAAAATTGATATTAAAATATCACAAAATTTTAAATCACATAGATCTACATTAATAAGGCGAGCATCAAAATAATTTTAAGTCACGTATTCAAATATTAGCAAATAATTTCAACATTCAAAAATATAATTAAAAACAAGGTCATCAATTTAAAATATATCTTAAGGAGGCCTGTCAAAATTAGGGTTAGAGATTTTGGGAAAGATTTTGGAATTAAGAATTTATTTTGCACATAAATATCAACAATAGTTTTGAAAATCCGGAAGGAGAGTTACATTCGGCCTTCCCACTTGGTCTACCGAAACCAGAATAAGTTTTATCGGGAGCCATATCTGCCGAGCCGGTTTGCTCGCCAGTTTGGTTATACCCAGTTAATGTTACGGAACCCCAGTAACAGTCTAGGGTTTGCTGAAAGTTTGCTAGATGGAGCCCGGGGTTGGCAATATTACAATGCCGGGTGCACTAGGGTTCGTTTTAATATACCAGTTCATAACCCTCGGCCACAGATCTTGTATTCGACCGTTAAGCTATATTGTGCCATGAATACTGTGACTCCTGATTATGATAGGGAGACTAGTTTCATTGTTGGAACTCAGCTTGAGGCTACGAAGAACATGTTGGCGGCGGCCCGGTCATATCGTCCACCAGAGTTGGCAGGATATCGGGCTGCGGTTGCAGCATCAACGGGAGGCACTCGGGAAGATCCCCTAGCTGGGAAGAGGCAGGCTATCACAGAAGTCGGTTCGTCTACACCGAAAAGGTCGAGAAAAGCGACAACTCCAAGGGCAGCTACGGGAGTGCCGCCTGTAAAGCCAATAGAATCGGTTCCTGCTGAGGTAAAGGCGTACCCCATAGTCTGGCTTCTTCTGTTATTTTTGTGACATATGATTTCTTTTTGTAGGAACCGTTGAAGAAGAAGACCCAGGTTTCAAAACCGGGCGCCAGTAAACCGAAGGAGGTGGCGAGCTCATCTGATGAGCGTATTCCTTCGATTGTAACGTCTCCCGTGGAGGAGAATCCTGACAATGCCGTTCCTGCAGAGACTTTAGTATCTCCAGATTATGTTGGAAGGGAAGCTAAGGTTGAAGTAGTTCCCGGAAAGGTTCAAGCTGTCGTGGGGGCCTCTGATATTGAGGACCCAGCAGATAAGGGGCTTCCAGATGAGAAAGAGAAGTGGAGTTCGTCGTCTTCAGATGACGTTCCTCCAGAGATGATGGAGCCTGTAGCAGGAGCAACAGGCATGATAGAAACAGAGGAGAGGGCCGACTCCCCTTCTTGTCATGATGAGGGGAGGTCGGCTGTATCTTTGCCGAGCCCTACCCCAGACTCAGCAGCGGAGGCTGAGGTGGTTGCCGACTAGAAGGCAGCGATAGATTCTATCCCCGTAGAGGGATCTGATGAGAAAGGTGAGACTCGTCCGTCGAGCCTGACTCCAGGGGAGCCGAGTTAGGAAACAAGTGCTGATCTCGCTGCTTTGCCAGAGGGGGAAGGTCCCGTACGGCCTGCTGACAATGTGTTGGAGATGGAGGAGATAGCCCCTGACGTTGGAGGTCCCTCAGAGCTTGAGAAGGGTAAGGATTTGCTGGAAACCCCTGTTGCTCCTTCTACTTGGGGCACGATATTGATGCCCCTTTCGGCTCCTTCCGCTCTTTTGGCTCCTCGGGCCAGAGGTGAGGTTCAAGCCCCTGTTAAGGGAGAGTCCGTTGATGCCGAGGTTTTAGCCTCGTAGATTGAAGCCGACGGGTCTTCTTTCAGTCCGCCGTCTAGAGTAGCTCCTCCAACTCCTGCTATGACACCACAAGTACTGGCGGATACGGATGAGTACGTAAAGTTTTTCGTTGAGGCGATGTAGGCGATGTACAAGATGCTGCAGAGGGGCGTATCGGCAGTGATGAATGCCAATGGGAGTTTCACGAGGGCAAAAACCATCGCACTCCCTCACATTGGTCTGATACGTTCCCACCAGGGCCATGATCATATGGCCGAGATTCTGGAGGCATCGGTGGCTAAGCTAGACCAGCTGCTTTCCAAGTTTCAGTGTATCCAGCGAAATAATCTCTCCGTCCTGATAGACGCAAAAAAGGAGAAGTTGATCGCTAAAACTGAGTCATCTTATCAGGCCACCGTGGGTGTCTGGGAACGCGAGGTGGCCGAAACTGAGGCTGCGGTGGAGAGGCTATCTCAGTCCACGCAGAAGAAGGTGGAGTTGCGAGCTGCGTTGGACGCTAGTATAGCGGAGGTTAATACAAAGATTCTCCTCCTTGAGGACCAGAAGGCCCAACTCTTATTAGATGTTGAGCGAGTCCAGGCTGAACATGTAGCATCTAAGGAGGAAAAAGCAGCTTTCACCCGCCAAGCTCTTTCCCTGGCCCAGCAGCGACAACAGTTGGACGAAAAGCATGAGGATGACACTTCTCCTGAGGCCGTAGAAATGATGCGTCAAGAAGCTGAACGCCGAGTCCTGGCGTTCGTAGATACTCGGGCGACAGACTTGAAGCGTCGGATCGAAGAGCTTTCAGCCAATCTTGGAGATGCTTAGGGATTGTAGTCTCTCCTTTTTTTTGTTATTTTGTGTAATTTGCAACTCCTGCTGGGGATGTAATTCTTTACTTTTAAATAAAGAATGAAGAGTTTTATGGTGTGTTCATTCTTGCTGTCATGAACTTGATGATTTGTGTGGACCTATTATCCTTTGCACACCTTAGTTTTTTAGGTACAGATAATAAGTTTGGGAGAACCGACATATTTGCTCAGAGGTAATATGGACGTGGCAAATATAGGGTTCAAATGATGGAATCTTCCTACTCAGAGGTGTTATGGGCGTGGTAGGGAATGACTCTGGAGGGTACGCGAAACTACTCAGAGGTAATGTGGACATGGAAGTTCTGCGATCAATGTACGGCAATGCAAGGGTTGTCTGTACGGGATGTTTACTCAGAGGTAATGTGGACGTGGTAAACATGGTGGGTAGCGTAGTCTTATGGGATGTAAGATTTCGCTTTGTAGGGTGTAGGGGGACAACTCAGAGGTGATGTGGACGTGGTTGTCCTTCTACTGGAGGATGCTACGGAACAGCTGGGTTCCGGAAGCGTATGATTTTGTGAAAGGGAATTGTCTGTGAGTCCTGATGATTGGGTCCACAGATCCCCGGGTGGAAGCACATGTCTGAAGGATGTCAAGAGTAGTACTTCTTTAGGAACTTGCCATTGATGGGCATCATGAACAAGTCCCCATTGGATTTGGTGAGGCGGTAAGCACCGTTTGAGTATACCGTCTCTATGATGAAAGGTCCTTCCCATTTGGGCTCAAACTTTTCTGGTGTCTTGTGATTCAACACCATCGGCCTCCTGACTGCCAGAACCAGGTCACCAACTTGGAAAGTCCTCTGCTTGACCTTCTTGTTGAAAGCCTGTGATATACGGGCTTGGTAGAGTTTGATGCGTTGTTGAGCTAGGAGATGCTTTTCGTCAATTGCCTCCAGTTCCCGCAGACGACGACGTTGATTGTCCTCTTCTGTGAGTTGGTTTGTGATTGCTACGCGGAGTGAGGGTATCTGGATCTCGAGAGGCAGTACCGCTTTGCTTCCGTAGACCAAGGAGAATGGTGTGTTACCTGTCGGGGTCCGTACCGTTGTGCGGTAGGCCCAAAGGCATTCTCCAAGCTTTTTATCCCAGTCGTATTTGTTAGATGACACAACCTTTTTGAGTATCCTGACGATAGTTTTGTTGAACGCCTCGTCCAATCCGTTTGCTGCAGGATTGTAGGCGGTTGATGCCACGTTTTGAATGCGATTCTTGTCACAGAATCTGCTGAAAACATGGCTAATGAACTGAGGACCATTGTCGTGGATGATCCTCCGGGGTACTTCGAAACGGTAGATGACGTGGTGCTTGATGAAGCTGATCACCCTGGAGCTTTTCACTTCTGCCAGCGAAACTGCTTCTGCCCATTTGGAGAAGTAGTCGGTGATTGCTAGGATGAAGCGGTGTCCTCTCGATGAAGGAGGGGTGATCGGTCCCACAATGTCCATGCCCCAAGCTTCGAAGGGCCAGGAGGCGACTGTAGGATGTAGTGGTTCTGATGGTGTATGGATGAAGTCTGCGTGAAGTTGGCACGCATGGCACTTCTTAGCATATTCAACAGCGTCAGCGGCCATGGTTGGCCAGTAGTAGCCCATGCGTCGCAGTCGGTCTTGCAACTTAGGGCCAGGTTGATGGGCCCCGCAGGTTCCATCGTGAGCCTCTCGAAGGGCTTCGGCTGCTTCTTCGTTAGACAAACATCGAAGGAGAAGTCCATCGTAGGAGCGTCGGTACAGTATTTTAGTAGCCGTATCGTAGTAAAATCGAAGAGAGCGTCTCCTAATTGAGACGGCTTCTTTCGGGTCCTCTGAAAGAATTTCGTAGACAGCAAAGTCGATGAACGGAAATCTCCAGTCTCGGACATTAACACCAGCACTCGTTGACATAGCATGGGCCACTTATGAGCACAGGTTATTTTTAGGGCAGACCAGGTCTCGACCCACTACCGTGACGTAGTATTGAGTTCCGAGGGGTGCCGCTAATGAGGCTACGAGCCCGGCCAGAGCATCAGCCTCTAGATTTTGTAGACGAGGTATGTGTTCGACGAAGAACCCGGTGAAGGTTGAAATAATGTTCAATGCAACTTCATGGTAAGGGATCAGATCTTCGTGGCGAACCTCGTATTGCCCTCTGATCTGGTTTACGACGAGTTTTGAGTCACCGTAGGCTTCCAGATGATTCACCCCCAGCTGTTGCGCCAGCTGGAGTCCCATAATGAGCGCGTTGTACTCAGCAATATTATTGGAGCACGACTTTGAAAGGGAGTAAGCATGCTGGATGACCAGCTGATCGGGGGAGACTAATACCACCCTCACTCCTGCGACGATTTGGCCTTTGGGGCCTGTTCTTGAAGCGCCATCGAAAAACATTCGCCAGACGGGGCCTTCTTCGGTGACGTTTAATTCTTGGACCTCATCCGGGATGTCTTCATAGAGTCTTGAGGACTCTGGGATGGGGTGTGCAGCTAAAAAGTCGGCCAGAGCTTGACCCTTAACAGCTTTTTGCGGAACGATCACCATGTTGTATGGTGTTAGCAAGATCACCCATGTGGCTAGCCGGGAGTTTAATGATCTTGGCTTCGTCATGAGGACCCTGAGCGGATTGACTTGGGAAACGACATGAATTGTCTGCCCCGAGACATAATATCGAGTCTTTTGGATGGCAAATACCAAAGCTAAGCACTCATTTTCAATGGGGTTGTACCGATGTTCGGCCCCGATCAGAGTTCGACTGAGGTAGTAGATTGCTTGCTCATAGCCTGTGTCGCTGTTCTGAGCTAGCAGGGCGCCGAGGGAATGATCCATGGCACGAACGTAGAGGTGGAATGGTTTGCCGACGACTGGTGCCACCAAGACTGGCGGGCTCATCAAGTAAGCTTTGATGTCATCGAAAGCTTTTTGGCATTCCTCTGTCCAGACGTAAGAGACTCCCTTCTTTATGAGCTGAGTGAAGGGTCAACATTTGCCGAAAAGGTTTGCTATAAACCTCCGGATGTATGCCAGACGCCCCTGTAGGCCTCAAAGTTCTCGAAGGTTCTTCGGAGGGTCCATATCAATGATGGCTTTGGTCTTCTCGGGATCGACATGAATGCCTTTCGCCGTGATGATGAAGCCTAAGAACTTTCTGCTAGAAACCCCTAGGAAGGATTTAGCGGGGTTCATCTTGAGTTGATGCGCCCGCATGAGATCAAAGACTATCTTGAGGTCTTACAGGTGATCTCCTTTGAGACGGCTCTTGACTGCGATGTCGTCAACATAGCATTCGACTGTCTTACGAAGGTGTTGACGGAAAATGGTGCTCATAGCTCGTTGGTATGTCGCACCAGCATTCTTCAAGCCGAAGGGCATCACTGTGTAGCAGAAAATACCCTTTGGAGTCCTGAATGACGTGTGTTTTGCATCATCAGGGAACATCTTGATCAGGTTGTAGCCCGAATACCCGTCCATGAAAGACATACGCTCGAAGCCACATGTGTTGTCGATCATCACGTCGGTGATTAGGAACGGGAATTTGTCCTTTGGGCAAGCAGAGTTGAGGTCCCTGAAGTCGATACAAACTCGTATCTTCCCATTCTTCTTGGTGACGGGGACGACGTTGGCTACCCAATCTGGGTGTTGCTCTTCACGGATGAAGCCGCTGGTCAAGAGTTTGTCTACCTCCTGATCGATGACGTTCATGATGTCCGGACGGAAGCGCCGCTGTTGTTGTTTGATAGGCTTAGCATCAGGTAAGATGTTCAGCCTATGCATCACGATCTGGGGATCAAGTCCCGGCATATCTTCGTAGCTCCAAGCGAAGACATCGATATACTCTTTAGCCAGCTGGATTAAAGATTCTCGGTCTTATCCTTTTAGGCTTTTGCTGATGAAGGTGGGTTTGGAAGAAGATCCATCCCCAAGGTCGATCTGCTCGACTTCGTCTTCGGTGGAAGGTTTACGTAATTCAAAACGAGACTCCCATTGTTGTCCTAGGCGTTGAACCCAGGGTTCTTCGAAGAAGAATTCCGACGCTTGGTCTTCGCCTTCTTCTTCTTGAGATTGTGCAGACGTCATGTTGGCTGACAGCACCCTCTTGAAGACTGAGCCGATACTGGTATCGGAGTTCCACGTTGATGCTTCAGACGAGTGAGAATGTTCTACTTCTTCCGCATCTGAACTCTCTGGAGTTGACGGCGGCGTGACATAGCCTACCCCCCGTCGAGTTCGATTGTAATAGTCCTGCGGCTTTCCTTTAGGTGTTGGAAGCCGGAGAGGGAGACGTCGACCTTTGCCGTAGTTCAGGCCTTTGTTGCTTTTTAGGTCGTAACCCATCTTTTGGATGAGGTACTTTGCCTTGTCCGTGTACCGATAAAGTTGCATTCTGCCGGCATCTTTTTCTGGCTCGAGTGGCGGGAGGTCTTGATGACGCTCAACCTTGCCAAAGATGATGGATTCTTCGTCTCGACTCCGTGGTGGGACTATGTAACAGACCCCTTGGGACGGGACTACTCGATTTACATGATGGACGGTCGTTATTTGTGTTTGCAACGACCGTAGAGCGTTATCTAATGTATACATGGCATTCCAATGTGGAAGACTAGAATAATTAAAAGACACTCTGTTATTGATAAAATATGAGATTTTATCCCGCGGGATTATATGTCCAGAGAAGGGGCATCTACATCAGCCGAGATATATCCCCCCAACTCTTCATCTGTAAGCACTGGAGTAGGATCGAGAGAGTCTACCACAGCGTTGGCTTTGGAGTCCGAGAGGACAACGTGGGCCTTCTCTGGCGGCTGGGATGGCGGCGGCTTGCACTTAAGACGCACCTTCAGAGGTGCCTCCGTTGTGCCTCCGGTGATTGACGCCTTCTCCTGTAGTTTTGCCATGAGGAGGGTCGATGTTTGAGGCGGCTTTCCCTTGAGCCGTATCTTCAGGGGAGCTTCAGGAACAGCTGGTGATTTCCCGGGTAGCTTAATGCTCATGGGAGACAACTTCTGAGGCGGTTTGCCTTTGAGTCGGATCTTCAAAGGAGCGTCGGGGGTGACCTCAGGCTCCATATCCGGCTCTGCTGCCATTTCTGCTTCGTCGTCAGCATCAATGGCTTCCTCTTCGTCAAGTAATTTGTATAAGTCAGCATCGGTGAAGTAGGCTTCAATCCCTTTGAAAGAGTCGATGTCCGCGAACTCCGTACGGATGACGTTGTTGGTAGACACGTACTTCATACATTGGTGGAGCGTGGACGGCACCACCATGTACTCATGCAGCCATGGGCGACCCAACAGAAGGTTGTAGTTGACTTCAGCGTCCACGACATAACAAGTGACCTCGGTTCTGAGGTTACCGATGTGGCACTTTTGTCGTATTTTGCCCAGTGGTTCACTTTTGCTTGCGTTGAAGCCACTGATTGTTGTGTTGGAGGGCGCCAGTCGGTACATTGGGATCCCCAGTGTTGAGAGCAGCATCTTCGGAATGATGCTGAGGGAAGACCCCGGATCGATTTGAATCCGCTTCACCTTGACTGAACCGATATACCCTGTATAGTACAGCGGCCTGTTGTGTCGGTTGTGTTTGAGCAACATGTCTTGTTGGATGAAGTTCATATTGGGGATAACCTCATCCGCATAATGACAGTGCGTGCATACAGTCGGGAGATCTTCAGGCTGCTTGACCTGACTGAGAAAGGATTCAGCATCCTTCAGAGCTTCACAGAGAGCTTCTCGGGAGTCTTTGGAAAGACGAAGGAGCTCGAACAGAGATAGGCGGGCAGGAGTACTGGCCAGTTGTGCCAGTATGTCGAAGTTGTGGGGCTTGGCTAGCCCCGAAGCATTCTCCTTTCGTAGAGGCCTGTCGAAGCCGGCCTCTATCTGCTTCTGCTTATTGGCTGCTGGGGGCTTAGACGGGCCCTCGTCCTGGACAGCTGGGACGGTGCCAGGAGGCACTACCTCGACGGCAGCTTCGTCGGGTTGGACGTTCTATTGTGAATGCGTCTGCACAGGAAGTGCCTCTTCCGCTGAAGAAGAGACAGTACGGCAAGACTTGATCTTCCTACCTTTAGATTTGGAGGTAGGGCGTACCTCCGGTTGAGTCACCTCGGAGACGAGATCGGGGTGAACCCATAGGATCTCTCCCCGAAATATGGTGAGTGGGATGAGTCCACTCACGTTGTCACGGGTAGGTGGTAAGTTAACCACCTCCATTATCGCCTTAGGGATGGGGACGACGCCATCCTGTATTGTAGTTGGCGACAAGGTTCCAAACTGGAGTGACACCACGTTGGCTGACACCGTCTTTTCTTCATAGTCGACGGAGATTACATCCGCATTGATCATGCGCTGAATGTAGTTTTTGAGGACGCAGAAGTCACTAGTTGGATGTCCGACAAACCGATGGTAGTGACAAAGCCATGTCACTTTTCCAACCTTGTCGGGACGCTTCGGGTCCGGCAACTTGATCTTGTCACCCTGCTTCAATATCTCGAAGAGTTGCAAGGTGTCTTCATCATTGAAAGAATAAACCTCCTTTGGCCTTAGTACAAGTGGAGGCTTCTAAGTGGGTGCTGATGCACCTTTGGAGGCATTGACAGTCAATGCCTACTTTTCCTTCGTCTCTCGTCCGGGGTGTAAGTCCTAAAAATCAAGTTGCACCCATCAACAAAGCCATAAAAATCAAAGTGTGCATCCTTCAAATGAACTGCGCAGAAGATAGATTGCACACCACCTCAATTGCGCAAGCTGAATTGTGCACACTTCCAAGTACGCTAGCTGATGTGGCCGCATCATCATTACCTGACAGAAAATCAGATCTTCTGACACCTGACGGCACGAAGAACGAGGAAACTGTTCGTTTCTCGTGCAGCACAGCGCTCGAGGACAGCTGTACATCCAGCGCAGTTCATTCCAGTACAGTTCAATCCAGCGCAATCCAAACCCAACGCAATCTGAAGCTAGTGTAATTCATGTGGCGCAGTCCATCAAGATAACTGAAATTTTGTACATGGCATGCATGCCATCAATTACTCACCATGTGGCAACCGTCTGTACACGATCATGCGTATTTCAATCAAATGTTGCCATGTGTTCAATACAGTTGGCCCACGATCAAATAATTGCCAGTGCAGTCTGATGTCTGCACGGTCTAATGCATGCACAATCCATCTTGTGCAATCCAGAATAACTAAAAATTACTTATTTCCAGAACTCTATAAATAGAGTTTCAAGTCCTTCCTAAGGGGGATATCACATAGAGATCAGAAAAATCAGAATCAAGAGCAGAGAGTTCAGGAGTTCTTGCCCAAGTGCTGCTGCATTCTTCAGAGGCTACCGCCTTCAACTTCAGAGGCTATCGTCTTCAAAGTTCACATCGTCCAAGGGATAAAGCGATCGTCATTCAGATCGGATTCCTACAGTTGTACTTTCCCAGAATTCTATTATAATCTTCTTACAAAGTTTGTGAAATAAAGATAAACTTTTGTTTTTACAAACAAAATGGCGACTCTGCTGGGGACGACTTTCTCCTCCGACGAGGAAGTGACAACTCAATGTAACGTTGCGTCTATCGGGATGACGCAGAAGACGCTGGTTGTGAAGGTCAACCAGACGGCCTACGAAGCGATGATCAACTCCAAGACTACTGGTCGCACTGCAACCTCTGCCAAGAGCAAGGTTCATTCAGTGTGGACTTCAAAGTCCTCTGCACAGTACTCTGCGCAACCAGCTGCACAGTCTGCTGTCTCTGCTATTTTTGCTGTTGCACAGCCTGCTTCCAAGACTGTTGCATAATCTGCTGTCTCTGCTGTTGCACAATCTGTCTCTACTGCTCATGCGCAGTGTGTTGCTCCTCTGGCCAGTGCCCAAGCCACTTCCTATGCTGTTCTGGCAAAGTACAAGACTCTTCTCCTGGCATAGTTGGCTGCAACTCTTTATGCGCAATCCACCACTCCAGCAACCAGAGTGCAACTCAAGCACTCTGGAGTCAAGATTCCTGCTGCGCAATCTGTGTCAGTGGCCAAAAGGCCATCTGCCAAAACTTCTCATGCACAATCAGCCAATGCGCCAACAACCACTTCAATTCCTGCGCAAACTATGTCAGCGCAGTCTAAGAAGGACAGCCCTTTGGCTAAACTCCCTTCTTCTCACAGCAAGGGGAAGGACTCAGCCCCTATTCCCAAGCATTCTATTGCTCCAACGCAATCCACTGGAGGTAGTTTGTTGACTATTCCTCCTCCTTTTCAGAACAAAGAAAAAGGCCCGTTGGTCTTTTCTCAAACTTCCTCGGTCCATGACTTGGAAGACAACATAGGGAAACGCTCTTTAGCTAACCCTTCCTCACAAAACAAAGGAAAAGGCCCTTTGGTCTTTTCTCAGTCTTTTCCGGTTTTTACCTCGGAAGATCAATCTGAACGTGCCCCGGCACCAATCAGTGCAAGAACTTTATCAAATAAGAGATCTTCTCTTCGGACCAGAGGAAAGTGTACTAATCAAAGATGTATTCTGTCTTACTCTGGTAGCAGAATTCCAAGATCTCCCAACTCACCAGATATCCAGATCAAAGCAGGACAAATTAAGGGCGTCTCAAACAGAAACTCCTGGGGGTGAGTTTGCTGATCTACGAAGTTATCTCAATAGATCTCGATCTACGTCAACTTCGGCAAAACGCAAGCAGCCAATGCTGAAGACGAACATGCATCAAAGGCAAACTACCAGGATCAAAAATCCTGACACTTATGCTAATGAAGTGAGCACTTTCCTGTACACTCAAGGGACAAAACATCTGAAGAACCGAAACCATGTTCCGAATGTTGTCAAAGAACATATCCCTCAAACATCTTCTCGTCCTATTCCTGACCTCCGGGAGTACCTCAGGAAAAAGTGGGACAACATCTCAACACCTTGAGTTCAACCACTTGAACATCATTGTAACCACAAGGTTATCATCCAGTGCTGTTGCCAGGCTACAAAATGATCTGTCTTCGATCGTTTGAACTTTGCAACTTCGGAACCAATGTCGGAAGATGAAGACGAAGTATTGTATGCTTCTGTCAATATGGCATCCCAAAACACTGGGGGTAGAAAGTGCTCCAAGCACGGCAAGCCTCGCCGGCCCAGTCAGTGGTATTTAGATTTACTCCAACAATCTTCTGAAGGAGTATTTCGACATACCCGATCCCGAAACCGAGATACAATCGGTCAAAGGAATCTTCTTCAAAATCCTTCTGGTCATCTTCCTACTTCTCATTCGGGAGATGATTCCTTCTCTGATTATGATGCATACAGTGAAAGTTCTGAACAAACAGTGTCTTCTACTGTGCCTAGAGAAGTGACAGCTTATGTTGTCACTGAAGATCCAGATGCTTCTAGTTCGGTTAATCAAGAATAACGAATTGCTGCACTGGAGGATAAGTTGAAGAACATGGCTGAGATGGTCGCAAGTATGCATTCTATCATTGTGGCCCAACATACAGTACCACCGATCGTACCTGCTGTAATTCCTGAGATTATAGCATCGTTGGTGCCTGTCAATGCAGGGTTGGGGGTAGTATCTCCTCAAGTACCCCCTGTACAAATTCAACCCACACCCAGTCAGTCAGGTGCTGGAGGTAGTGCTTACCACGCTGTTCCTCCTCCTATCACTCTGATTCCGCCTGCTCCTTCTTCATCATCGAAAGATGCTAATGAAGCTGTCAAGCTCTTGCGCACTCAGTTCGAGGCCTTCAAAGAGAAAGACAACTTACAGAGATTAGGGATCAAACAACCCTATCCAGTTGAATGGAAGGAAGTTCCGTTCCCTCCTAAGTACAAAATTCCAACAATCACCCTGTTTGATGGCAACACTTCTCCTAGTCAGTTCATTAACCATTTTGAGGTAATGACTGTCCAACTTCAGCCAAATGACGCTCTTCTTACCAGGGTATTCGTTGGCTGTTTATCCGGTGTGGCATACGATTGGTACAGAAGCTTGCCTGATGGCTGTATCACTTCCTTCTCGGGTCTCAAACAAATATTCTTGGAACGATTATATGAGGGGATCAACGACATGACCATGTCAGCCCTTAATAAAAGCAAACAAAGACATAATTAAACTGCTTAGAGTTTTATTGAAAGGTTCCGCCGAGAAGCTTTAAAGATGCCTCCCGGGACTCCGGCCGCTGTTACCATAGACACCTGCAAGGCAAATCTTTTGCCTATCATCAGCATGTGGACGGGCTCAACACAATTCCAAGACTGGCCATCCTTCATTGTCAATGCTAAAGCAGCTGAAGTTAGTGCTGACAAGTTCAAGTAACTAGGGGTACACATGTCTAACCCCGACCGGAATGAACATCAGACATCGAGTAGCGGTAATCGCCAGAACAACCGCAAGAATAAAGAGACTTTGAATATCAACTTGAAAAGCAAAGAATCTCTGGCTGTCAACGTGGCTCCACCTACGTCTATTTCTACTCCTTCTGCCCCTCCACCAAGGGAACCCCGTCCTAAAGTGGAGTATTCCTTTAACGAGAACGACACCGCGAGCATCTTTGATTGCTTAATTAAAAGCAATAAGCTCCAGCTCCCAGACCCGAAGAAGCCTGATGAAGTCGGTAAGACCGATCATCCCAAATATTGTGTCTATCACAGTTTCATTGGGCATCCCACTCGAGCATGTTATGTGCTCAAAGGTAAGATTCAAGAGCTAGTCAACGCTGGTGTTGTTACTCTACAACAAGATGAGAAGACAGTTACCACGAACATGGTCTCTGTACAGTTCGGTAACTTCCCTCCACAAATGGTACAATGTGGTGTCATCCCTATCCCTAAGGCCACTCTTGAGATCGAAAATCTTCCTCTTCCACAAAGTGAAGGTCTCGTGCCTTTATCTCTTGACAACGGTAAAATTATGTGGATCCACCCAGACCTTGTTGCTGACGTCAAGACTCATTCCAAGAAGAAAGAACGCTCCAAGGGCAAGACAAAGACTTGCAATATGGTATCTTTTGACCCTATAATTGAAAAAGAAATCCTGCTAGGCACCAGGTCAGGGAAAGCCTATTTACGGGAGTATCCCGAAACTCAGGAGAATTCGGCTTCTTCTTTTGAGTCCGCTCCAGTGCAACCAGTTTCCACTGAAGACATCCCTTCTGCATCCTCGCCAGTTGTAGTACCCATTCCCCCCAAACCGACGATAGCCGACAAAAGCAAACAACAAGTCCGCTTCGAAAAACCTTTGAAGAAGTCATCTCCCTCCGGACTTGAAAAGCCATACAATTTTGATATCTTGGCTCAACTAGCCAATACACCGGCTAGGCTGTCAATCTTCGAGCTCTTGCGCCTCTCCAAAGAGACTCAAGAAACTCTGAGTGAAGCTCTAATGCAGGCAGAAACTTGCCTAGCCTTTCTAAAGAAGCCTACAACAGAGCCTGTCTCTTGCCTCCATTGTCACAATGTGTTAGAGTTAATTCCAAACATTACCTTCACACAGGATGATATGCTGATGGAAGACAATAGGCATGACCGTCCTCTATACTATACAGGATATGTCGACTCAATAAAAGTCGATCGTATTTTGATAGATCCAGGGTCAGCACTCAGCATTATGCCGAAGACAATGCTGGATGCACTGAAGATCCCAGTGCATAGTCTTTCCAGCACAATCACTACCATCTTAGGGTTCAACCAAGGAAGAAGTGAACCTCTGGGCAAGATTCGCCTAAAACTTCAAGTAGGCAATCTTCGCACAAAGACGACCTTCTACATCATAGACAATCATGGTTGTTCTTATAATGCTCTGTTGGGGAGACCATTCCTGCATGAACACAATATTGTTTCGTCTACTCTCTATCAATGTTTCAAATATGTTGATGACAATGGAGAGGTTCAAAAGGAGGTTGCGGATCTCTATCCTTACGAAGGTGTTGAAGCATACTGCAATGATGCTCGTATGTACAAGGATGAATTCATGAAAGTTGTACTAGCTCTAGACACTGAAGTAGAACAAGAAGCAGTGCCTAAAGATACCCTCATACCTGTCAAGGGGCGTGTTTCTCATCCTCAGTCCTCCAAACCACTGGCTATTCACTTGCCGGTCCAAAAGCAACCAATCAGTGGTGGTCAAGATCAAAGGGAGCTCACCTCTTCTGAGCCACTTGTTAACGACTTACGTCGTAACAATTATAAAAAGCAGCTCACTTCTTCTAAGCCACTTGTTATTGATTCATCTCATAACAAGGACAAAAGGGAGCTCACCTCCTTTGAGCCACTTGTTATTAACCTTCGTCGTAACAAGCCTCCCCCACGTTCTTCTTCTCCTCTACTTGTAATCAATCTGACCAAGTTTGCTAAGGCTAAGGGTCCTGTTGTAAACACGGATGTACAAATCAATG
>JANAVB010018199.1:13129977-13279166 GCA_029216955.1 Iris pallida | reverse complement strand
TTCAGTACTCAATACCTATTATTTATGAATCGATTCAACATCCCCCAGCAAAAGCAATATCTGGCTTAGTTGCACCCATGCAACATCAAGCTTCCGATGACACTAGAGTATTCAAGCTGTTTAATGTTCTTCCTGGATTTGGCTTCAGCTTCTTGTCACATCGGTGCAGAGTATCGATCCCTGAAAGGTCCTGATATCCATAGCGTGCATGCATTTATCTACGTAGTGAGCTTGTGACAACACAAGTCCATCTTCTGATCGAATGATCTTTATCCCCAGAATAACATCAACATCCCAAGTCCTTCATACTGAACATAGACGAGAGGAACTTCTTTGTATCTGTAATACATTCTAAATCTGAGCCCAGGATTAGTATGTCATCCATGTAAAGACAAACAATCACTCCTCTTCTATCAACGAACTTACCGTAAACACACTTATCCATCTCATCCTGACCCTGTAGCTGTTTGATTTGATAACCTTATCAAACTTTTCATGCCATATGTTGGGAACTTGCTTCAAACCATGCAAAGATTTTACCAACTTACAGACTTTGTATTTAAAATCCTTAACGACAAATTATTCAGGTTTTATGTAAATTTCTTTGGTCAGATCTCCATTCAAGAACATTATTTTTACATCCATCTGATTAATTATCAGCTTGTGAATTGCATCCAGTGCAATAAGCATCATGCTAGTTGTCATCCGCACAACTGGAGCATATGTGTCGAAGTAATTAATCTCCTGCTTTTGAGAAAACTCTTTGGCTACTAGTCTCACCTTAACTTATCAACAATTTTGTCGACTTTTATCTTATTCTTGAAGATCTATTTACATTTGATGCATTTTGCTCCTTTAGGCAGATCTACAAACACCCAAGTGTTGTTGGATGTTATGGAGTCAATCTCGTCATTGACAGCCTCCTTCCAAAATACAGTATCTTTAGTTCTCATCATCTCATAATAGGTAAGCGGATCTGCTTTCACATGATAGGTGACAAAAAATCTCTGAATTCCTTCGGCCTCTTCGCTCGCTTTGATGACGGCTCAGCGAGTTATGGTTGTAATGTTGTCTCTTCAATGACAACCTCTTCTTGGACTACATCTTCTTTGGAAATACTAGCTTTGTACTCATATTATTCTCCGGAATATCTGCGAGAACAATGTTCTTGTGCCTAGAAAATTTGTCTTCAAAGATTCTACGTCGCGAGATTCAATTACATAATTTGATACAATATCAAAGAACCTTCGAGCTTCTCCCTTTTCAGCATATCCCAAAATATGGTCTTCGTAGTCGTTTTCATCTTCTGAATTTCATATCCGGAAGCTTTACATATTTCAGGCAGCCCCACATTCGAATGATATTCAAGTTGGACCTGATCTTGAACCAGAGTTCATGAGAAGTAAATTTGAAGTTGCGAATGGTAGGCTATTTGGAATAAAAGTAGCCGTAAGCACAGCTTCACCCAAGAAGCAGTTTGGAAGACATGCAGTCAATAGCATAGAGTTCATCATCTTTGTTAGTGTCATGTTGTTCCTTTTTACAACTCCATTGGATTGAGGAGAGTATGAAGCTATCATCTCATTAACAATTTAATATTCTTTGCAGAATAATACGAATTTAAGAAAACGATACTCTCCGCCTCGATTACTTCTGAGCCTCTTGAGTTGTTGACTAGTTTGATGTTCTGCTTCATCTTTCAAGTCCTTAAACTTCTTAAACACTTCATTTTTCGATTTGAGAAATAAACAATACGTACTTCGAGAAGTCATTGATGAATGTAATGAAATACTTTATTCCGACCTTTGTGGAGAGTTGTCTGAAGTCACAAATAATGGGTGCGTCAAACCCAGAAGATTTGTGCTTCTATTAACTCATCTGAATGACTTTTAACAATTTTCGTCTGTGCACAGGCTTCACACTTCTTTACCTCCCCACATTTGGAGATATGCCCTAGATTAGACATCATATTAATTCTGAGGCATGCTCCTTTCCAGGATGTCACCATCTGACCAGCACTAATATCCATCCTCAAGCCTGCATAGCATCAGCCTTCATGAGGTTAGGTCCTTCAAAGTTACCGGCACGTGCTACACGCACCAGTGTCAATGACATTTCCGAAGTCGATTTTAGCACCACTGTCCCGATACCCAGGACTTCTGCTTGGGATTGTTTGTGATCGAAATCTTTTCAAGGTAGGCTCGTACTTGGTGAATGATTCCCCCTTAGAGCTCACGTGACAAGATGCACCAATATTCACCCACCAGTCAGTGGCCATGCTAGATGACTCAACATACGCAATCATAGCAACAAGTTAAGCTTACCTTGCTATTTTCAATTTGGGATTAGATATGCAATCCTTATTCAAATGGCCCTTCGGCCTTGTTTGGTTCGCGGAAAGGAATGGAAAGGAAATCAATTCCTTGGCATTTCGTTTCCTTTCCTTTCGGAATTTACAATTTCTATTGATTTTCCTTTTCGATATTTGGAAATGTCAAGAAATTTGGAAAGAAAAGTGAATACTTTAAGGTAGGAAAGTGATTCCTTTTTGAATGGATGGAATCATTTCCTCTCTAATTTTTCTTCCATTGAGATTCACTTTCCTCCTCAATTCCTTTGGCACCCAAGCATAGTAAGTATCCTTTCCCAACACAATGATTCTGCGAACCAAACGAGGCCTTCATGACATCATGCTACAGTTGTAACAAATCCCGTCAAGCTTGGGCTTGAATGAAGCTGACTTCATCTTGGATGATTACACTCCTGGAGCAACCGAAGAGACGCCGAGGAACCCATGCGCGTATATAACCGCACATATCCTGACGCATAGAAGTTATGCGCAAATATAGCCGCGCAGAGTCTACGCGATATACTACCGCGTAGATACTATGCTCAGCTACCTCCGTACAGAGGCCACGCACATATACACCCCTGCATAAGCCATGCTCGTATACTGGCGCACAAATACTGCCGCGCATAGACCATGCGCAGATACTGCCGTGCAGGAGGCTGTCTGCTATTAAGTCATGCGCACAAATGCCTTAGACTTCT
This sequence comes from Iris pallida, assembly GCA_029216955.1. Lineage (NCBI taxonomy): Eukaryota > Viridiplantae > Streptophyta > Magnoliopsida > Asparagales > Iridaceae > Iris > Iris pallida. The sequence continues at coordinate 13,276,115 of JANAVB010018199.1, read as the reverse complement.
TCTCATATGACTTGAGATGTTTCTTGAGAGACTCGTACTCTTTTGCATAAATATTCTTCCCCTATTGCTGCTTGATCGTGGCGTCTGCCACCTTCTATTCTGGATATGTCAACATACATCACATTTGAGAAATAACTCTTCCCCATCCAAATGTTGCAGTGTTCTCCATAAGAATTCTCAAGTTTGTTAAAACTTGTATCGAGATACAATTTTTCATCTTTGTCTGATCTTACTTTGAGATTGTTAGTCCCGAGGTAGATCAAGATGGATCATACTTGCCAGGAACAGAGATTCACGCAAAATTAGTTTGCTCTATGTTTTATCCTGAAGTTATTGTCGAGGTTAAAAGATTGACGCAAAACTATAATAATTTACTTTCTTAGATCCTGACTCAAACGAAACTTCTTTGTCGATCAGATTAAAAAGAGACAAATATCAAACTCGTTCTTTCTTGCAAACACAGTCGTAATTGAGATAAAATATTTATAGAATAAAGGAAGAAGGAGAAGAAGATATAATAAAAATTATTTTTGCCAGGGTGATGAATACCACTGTTGCTCAAAGCAAGATGTCTTCTATCGACGATCTGCTCACAGGAACCAGCAAGTTCACGAAATGAACTTCACGAACGCTCGTAGTCACCTCTATTCACTGGACATCGTTTCTTTTTTTCGTCTCTCTCCAAAGGAGGCAAAAGAGTATTTATAGAGAAGGGTGGAAACTCCAACACCAATCCTGGCCGATGTGGGACTAAAATACCAACTCCCAAAAATTAGGATTGATTATCCAAATCCCGCAATCTGTGCATATGTGTGCGATATACGTAGCCCGCACATGCGCACAACAATACAGCAACACGCAGCACATGTACACATCTGATCATATGCGCATGCGCGTATAGCCGTACATGCAACTCGTGCATAAAACGAACGCAACATATGCGCACAAGCGTCAACTCGCGCTCGATGCATAAGTGCTAGTCGCTCGATGCGTAAGTGCACCATCAAAGAGTCACTTTGTGCCTTTTGTCCTAGCCCAAGCCCGTGTCCGAGTTACTGAGTCCATACAGGGCTTAACTACTATGAAATTTTTTCCAATGAGAACAATTAAAGATTGTTCCTTTGAGGTTTAAACTTGAACCCTCTAGGAAAACATCCCCACATGGACCACCACATTCCATGTGCATATGTTAATATTAAGCAAAGCTATATATTGAGATATATACATGTTGGTCCAATGTGGAACTAAACTTCATAAGGTAAGTGGAAAACCCCGACTTTCTGTACTCTATTGTCTCAAAGTCTCCTCTCCGCTCCCTCTCATTACTACTACAGCCTCCTTATGTTTCCAAATTTGGACTACTATTTCTACTTGGCTGTCCTCTTCTATTCTACCACCCTCCATGGACCATAGCATTTTCTCCAAAGATGAAAAAATGGGGAAAAGGTTCCAGAGTCCATATTATTCTCGTTTTTATGGACGGACTTAGACAGGTCATCTCTACTTACAATATCAATGTTCTCACTCAAATGTTACCTCTACCCTTGGCGAGTACCTATTTCCTTCAAAGAAAACAGTTCTACACTTGGGGCCTCTTTGGCAAGTTTCTATATTTAGGACCTGTTTGGTAAATGAAAAATAAGAGGAAAACTAGAAAGACTAGGAAAGTAGAGCTACTTTCCAATTAGTTGTTTGTTAGTTGGAAACTAGATTATGAAAGTTGTAGGACCTACCACCAAATTGAAAAGTATTAGCTATTTAGTTTTCCTCCAAATAGATGGAAACTCATGGAAAAGTCATGAGAAACGATAATGGCTTATTTTTTATTATATTATTTTTGAAAAGTGTTCACTTACTTTTGAACTTGTATTTTAATTGTATTTATTTATTATTACCATGTCATTATTAGCTACTACTTTCTACATTATAGTTTTTACCGGACAAACAACATTTTGAGTTACAAACATGGTTTGCTTAGGTTTCTACAAACTATAGTTTGTACTTTCCAATTAGTTGTTTGTTAGTTGGAAACTAGATTATGAAAGTTGTGACCTACCAAAATTGAAAAGTATTAGCTATTTAGTTTTTTCCAAATAGATGGAAACTCATGAAAAGTCATGAGAAATGATAATGGCTTATTTTTTATTACTATTTATTTTTGAAAGTGTTCACTTACTTTTGAACTTGCTATTTTAATTTTATTTATTTATTATTATCATGTCATTATTAGCTACTACTTTCTGCATTATAGTTTCTACCAGACAAACAACATTTTGAGTTACAAACATGGTTTTCTTAGGTTTCTACAACTATAGTTTGTAGTATCGTCTGATACCGATCCGATACGGCCGATACCGCTTCGATATGACCGATACGATTTGGCATGTCCCGATCCGATACTGACCGATATCGATACTAACCGACACCAATACCCGGGTCTCTTTTTCAGTCAATTCGGCAAAAATAATTGAACGGAAAACACCAAATAGCAAGGGTGTAAAAGTATATAGTAAGGTTGTAAAAGCATGTCATAAAAGCAAAAATAAAAGCATGTAAAAGAAGAGAACTTATCTATCGCAGGTAAACCAATTGGCAAGGATGATTACTCTTTCATTAATTCCATAATTACTAAGAAACAACACGTAAAATACTTAAAATTATGCCTAAATATAAAAAAAATTATATAATTTTTAATAATTACTTGTTTTTTTATACCCAAAAAATCGAAAATCCAATAAGAAACCGGCGATACTATGTAATGCCGATACTCATAGAAAGGGTCCGATACCGATTCCGATACCGATAGGAAGAACAAAATTCTTTGGATAATGGAGGATGAGAACAGGTAGAAGAGAAGATAGGGAGACATCGGAGCCATGTATGAGCTATTTTGAAATTAAGTTGAGTTTATATTAAGTTGATTCATAAACTTTTTTGTCAAGTATAGTTGTCGTTATTAGTGTTGCTTCTGGTTTCCGCCAATTGTTTAACAACACAAGTTGGATTTCATCCTAATCTTCTGCTGTAATACCCAATATTATCGAGTTATGCTATAATGAGTAAGAGGATCTGGCCAATAACTTTTCATATTGTCTAGCTAAATTACGCGAGCAGTTTCTTTTTAGTCATTCTCCATAGCTGAATTTCCTAGCATATATGGTGCATTAAGGTTCCTGGCATCACCACGATGATGCTATATCTGGAAATTGCTGAGAAGTCCAATTTCGGGGTGGGCTTTTATGAAATGCCCACCCGCTGGATTATTTTATGAAATGCCCAGAATTAAGTTTTTACACGTTAAATATTTCAAGATTCTCTCTAGTTGCTATGTATTTACAAAATTTGCCATTATCATAATTCCAAAATACCCCTTCGCGTAAATTTGGACATCTATATATAATTATGAATTCGCAAACTCAGATTTGGATTGAGAAATTCGTATTCTTCTTCTTCACGAGAAATTTGAAATCCATTGATATAATCTTTATTAGAGATCGCAGAATCGTTCGTAGTTCACTGTGGTTTTCGTCAGTCGAACGTCGATCATCCTTCATCATCATCGATCATCATCATCATCAACATCATCTTCGTTGTTTCCGGCGATTAGGTCAATTGTGGATAGAAGATCTTCTTCTTTTTTTTTATAGATCTTACAACAAGGTGAGAGTTCAGATCTGTAGAAATTCATCCATCAGCTTCGTATCTCTCGAAATTTATGCTGAATTTGATTTTGTTATGAAGATTATTAACTTAGAAAATGTTAGTGAGATATTTAATCTTGTTATTTTATGCTAATAGCATTCTCCGTTATATTTTAAAGGAGAATGACAATTACTTTTAAAGATCATTATCCGTATGTTTTTAGGACGGAGAATGCCATTCTCCGTCTTAATTAGGACGGAGAATGCCATTCTCCGTCTTAATTTGAACGGAGAATGACATTCTCCGTCTTAATTAGGACGAAGAATGACATTCTCCGTTTTACTTTAGACGGAGAATGATCATTATAAGTTAGTTCCAACTGAGGATATTTATTCTCCGTTACTTTAGACGGAGAATAATCATTATTAGATGAGAATTTTATTGTTCTATTTGTGGCCTCTTATGTTTTTATGTTATCAGGGGGGGAAGATATGGAATCAAGTTGTTTAGTTAACATTTGTTTCAAGGGAGACATAGTTTCCTGTCGTGTCACACATGAAAGTACCGTGGATTTTTTAAAGAATAAAGTGTGCGATCGATGGAGTTCTTTGGATCCACTTTCCTTCCGTTTCAGGTTTTTGCACTCTGATGGGACTGAACTGTATGTTGAAAGTGATTTTTGGCTTCGCTCATTGGTTGGTGGTTTTAACGGTACTCATGATGTGAGTTTTGATCTATATGTGGAGCAAATACACTCTCCATGTTCTTCATCAACATCTTTTTCTTGTCAAAGCTTTCACATGAGACCTTCGTCTTCCTCTTCTAGTTCTTTGAGTAGATGTTCTCCTACTGTAAAGGACAAACGAGTAGTACAATTTTATGAGGGCTCAACTGAGACAGTGAAGAAGAGGAAATCGGATATGTGGCCTGGATCAATTACTGGTGTTGGTCAGATTTTCTAAATGGTGTTGAAGAAGTTAGGAATGCTGTTAGAAAGGTTTGTTTTGAATCTCGTCATCCATTCCACATTTTGAAATCTGAGCCGGGGAGGTATACTGTTTGTTGCAAGAATTACAAGACATGCTTGTTTGTGGAGCTTCCATGCTATATCTATTTCGAAGATAATCAAATTTTTGAGGTGAGGAGGTATGTGGGAGAACATAATTGTGGAGCTGGCTATATGGATAAAGGTAATCTGGTTGTTCCAGCAAAGTTTGTGAAAAGTTTGGTTAGTGACATTGTTCGGATGCATCCTAAAAAGTCCGCAAAATCTGTTGTCGATGATTTCAAGGTCGACTACGGCTTATCTGTTACATATGGACAGGCATACCACGGAATTAGGCTGGTGCACCAGGAAATGTACGGAGATGATGTTAGATCTTACAGTGACTTGTGTTGGTATGTGAACAAGGTAAAGGAAACCAATAATGGTTCCGTTATCGACTTCCAGAAAGATGATTCATCAATGAGGTTTGAGCGGCTTTTTCTTTCATATGGGGCTTGCGTAGAAGGCTTTCAATATTGTCGTCCGATACTATATTTGGATGCCACTTTCCTTACAGGGAGGTTTAGAGGTTGTTTGATGTCTGCTACAGCGAAGAATGGTAACCAACAGTTCTACCCTATTGCATACGGTATAGTATCAGGCGAAGATGGCGACAATTGGGAATGGTTCCTTAGAAATCTAAAGAATGTTGTTGGATGTAGTAGGCGTATTGTTTTTCTTTCGGATCAAGGCACCGGTCTAGTTTCTGAAGTCCCTAAAGTGTTTCCTAATGATTATCATAGCTATTGCTATTATCACATGAAAATAACATACCGCTGAAAGAGAAAGGAAATGAAAGAGTGTATCCGCATGTACTTGAAGCTTGGAGGCAAGCAGTATGCTCTAACTCCAGGTGTGTTAATGAGACAGATATATGCACATTTTCTATGCATTTTCCCTTAATTTAACAAGGAAAATGACCATTCTCCGCGTCAGTAAGACGGAGAATAGTCATTCTCCGTGTGTTTTAAAACGGAGAATGGCCATTCTCCGTCCTGCATATAACGGAGAATGTCATTCTCCGTTAGCTTTTGGACGGAGAATGACCATTCTCCGTCTTGCATAGAACGGAGAGTATCATTCTCCGTTAGCTTTTGAACGGAGAATGACTATTATCTTTATGAGAATGCACTTATTTTTTCATAATTTTGTGAATTGACCTGATTTTTTATTACTTATTTGTTTTTCTGTATAAAGGTGGGTATAGACAAGCAATCAAGAAGATTTATGATCTGAATTGTGGTCATGTTGTGAATTGGATGAATAAACAAAAACCTGAACACTGGTCAAACGCATTCTTCCCGGGATGTAGATACGGTGAGGTTGCTTCTAGTTGTGCAGAGTCATTCAATGCATGGATAAAGGCTGAGAAGAAATTGCCTATATCAGCAATTGTAAATGTCATCCGTGTGAAGATGATGAAGATGATTTCGGATCGCCACAAGGATGCAATTGGTTTGAATAGCAAATTGACTCCATACGCTGAGGATATGCTGAAGCAGCTTACAGATGATGGCATGTGTTATAGGGTATATCGGTCCGGTGATTTCGAATTTGAGGTGATCGCAGATACTTCCTCCATATGGTGAATCTTCTTGATTGTCATTGTAGTTGTCGTAGATGGAAGGTATATGGATTCCCATGCAGCCATGCAATACAATGCATCAGAGTTGGTTCAGATAAATCTGTTTATGACTTTGTGGAGCAGTATTGGACATCAGATTATTACCAGAAGTTATATTCATGTGCCATTCGTCCAGTTCCAGATTGCGAAAAACAGTTTAAAAATAATCCCACTGATGTTGTTCTACCCCCTGTTCCGAAACGGGGTCCTGGACGACCAAAAGCGGACCGTTACAAGAGCAAATATGAGAACAAGGGAAAAGAGAAGAGAAAGATAAGGTGCCAGAATTGTTTGAATTATGCAATCACAATCGGAGCACTTGTCCTCTGCCTCCACGTGCTGCTACGGTGGTCCAGGGGGCAGCGCCCCCTCGTTAATACATACACATATATTCCTTCTTTATATAACTGGAAATTGTTTTTTGAATACATATCTTACATTTTTTGATATCAATGGTAATAGTTTGAATTCTGCATATCAGCATAAGAACTTATTCTCCTTTATACTCTCTGACTTTATAATGTATTGAATGACCATTCTCCGTGTGTTTTAACACGGAGAATAATCATTCTGTTTTAGATACACGGAGAATGGACATTTATAAGTCAAAAATAGAAGGAGAATAATCATCCTCCGCGTGTTTTAAAACGGGAATGCCATTCTCCGCGTCAGTAAGACGGAGAATGCTCATTCTCTAGGTCAAAATACAAGCAGAATGGCATTCTCCGTCTCTTTTGACCCGGAGAATGACATTCTCCGTCTATTTGGACACGGAGAATGGCATTCTCCGCGTCCCTAAGACGGATAATGTTGCTTTCTAGGTCAAAAATACAAAGAATAATCATTCTCCGCGTGTTTTAAAACGGAGAATGACATTCTCCCGCGTCAGTAAGACGGAGAATGCTCATTCTCTAGGTCAAAATACAAGCAGAATGGCATTCTCCGTCTCTTTTGACCCGGAGAATGCCATTCTCCGTCTCATACGAAACGGAGAATGGCATTCTCCGCGTCCCTAAGACGGACAATGTTACTTTCTAGTTCAGAAATACAAAGAATAACCATTCTCCGTGTTTTAAAACGGAGAATGCCATTCTCCGCGTCAGTAAGACGGAGAATGCTCATTCTACAGGTCAAAATACAAGGAGAATGGCATTCTCCGTCTCTTTTGACCCGGAGAATGCCATTCTCCGTCTATTTGGACACGGAGAATGGCATTCTCCGCGTCCCTAAGACGGACAATGTTACTTTCTAGGTCAAAAATCAAAAATACAAAGAATGCCATTCTCCGCGTCAGTAAGACGGAGAATGCTCATTCTCTAGGTCAAATACAAGAGAATGGCATTCTCCGTCTATTTTGACCCGGAGAATGACATTCTCCGTCTATTTTGACACGGAGAATGGCATTCTCGCGTCCCTAAGACGGAATGTTACTTTCTAGGTCAAAAATACAAAGAATAATCATTCTCGCGTGTTTTAAAACGGAGAATGCCATTCTCCGCGTCAGTAAGACGGAGAATGCTCATTCTACAGGTCAAAATACAAGAGAATGACATTCTCCGTCTATTTTGACCGGAGAATGACATTCTCGTCTATTTTGACACGGAGAATGACCATTTCTAAGTTCCAAATGCACACTTATAGGTTTGTATTAACACAGATAATGACATTATAGGTTGAATCAAACAACAGAACTTTAACAAAACAGATTTACATATATAGAACAATGTAAATTAGTCGAAAAATTGAATTTCATTACAAAGGAAAAACAAATACATTACAAAAGAAACCTGACAAACAGAATATATACAATGAATTTGTTAGCCAATTTACATTGTCAGTTCTTTTATTGTACAAAAGGAACTGCACATTCACTCATAAGCAAAGCCTTAGCCAAATTTAGCCTTCTCTTTACAATAGTATTGTGAACTATTTTGTTTGTTTCTTCTGTAAATCAAATGGAGCTCTGGACAACTTTTCAATATAATATGAAACATACAGCAGGCAGCTCGGTGATAGTTGCTGTGGGCATTCTTTGCAAACCTTGAGCTTGTTGTTTCGTATTCCTGGATTGCTGGGCTTTTATTCCTCATCAATGCAATCTTCTTCATTACAATTGGCTCGATTTATTCTTCATGTATGTTGCATCCTGGATTCCCTTAGCGCCTGTGTTTTTCCGCAATGAGTTGTAGTGCGTCCAAACATAGGAGCTGAAGTTGAATGCCAGCAGCGTATAGTGTTTATTCTCCGCGGAAGAGTGGCACGAATAGCCATTCAATGTCATCTTCCAGCTCCATTAAAATCTTCTATATCAACTTTGAAATTGACAATGCTCAGGTGTTGGATTTTTTATCGACATACTGGGCAGTACTCGTTTTCCAGAAGAAAAAAAACAAAAAAAATACATGAGTTAGTTTTTACAACACTATTAGTAGCTGTACACATTAATATTTATTTTTCAGTTTCGATTCTTACCAATGAATGGGGCATCATGATTGCAAACCATTACATTGTGCACCTGCGAGCTTGACTGAATGTTCTGCCTTAATTCGGCTTGAACTTCGTTCATAAGCTTTATTAGGTAGTTCATAACACCGGCTTCTATATCCGCCTCATTTATTATGTCTTGAAAATCTTTAGCACTTAACAACATGCTGACATCATTGTTTCTTCTTATTTTACATTCTTCTGGAGCACTTGGAAAGTACATGTATACATAATCACTGCACATAAATTTAGTTTCGATTATGATAATAATATAGGCTAATGATAAAATTGCATAAAAAATAACTCCAATAGAGAATGATCATTCTCCGTTATGAAATGGACGGAGAATGTCATTCTCCGTTATGAATTGGACGGAGAATGTCATCTCCGTTTTAAATGGGACGGAGAATGATCATTCTCCGTTTTAAAATAGACGGAGAATGGCATTCTCCCTTTATTTTGACCCAGAGAATGACATTCTCCGTCTCAATAAGGCGGAGAATGCTCATTCTCTAGGTCAAAATACAAGGAGAATGCCATTCTCCGTGTCGAAATAGACAGAGAATGTCATTCTCCGTGTCAGTGAGACGGAGAATGTTCATTTCTCTAGGTTAATGCAGTAAGAAAGGTCATTCTCCGTCTATTTTATAACGGAGAATGACATTCTCCGTCTCATATTAGGCGGAGAATGATCTTCTTTAGGTCAAAAAACACAGAAAATGCCATTCTCCGTGTGTTTAAACACCATTCTCCGTCTCAAAATAGACGGAGAATGGCCATTTCTAGTTCAAATGACACAGAAAGGCCATCCTCCGTGTATTTTATAGACGGAGAATGATCATTTTCATTTGCCGCGTCAATATAAACGGAGAATGATCATTCTCCGTTATAAATTGGACGGAGAATGTCATTCTCCGTTTTAAATGAGACGGAGAATGATCATTCTCCTTGTGAATTGTACAGAAATTGGTTCAAGTTTAGAATACTTACGTTGGAGACATCCTTCTTGTGTATACGATGCTCTGTATACTTGCTTCAGTTCATCGTGCAACGTTCCAAAGTCTGAGCTTCGGACATTGCATCAGCATTTTCCCTCTTTAACAAGCTTTGCTGTTTGAGGAGATTCTTCCTCAAGTTCTTCAGGAGCTGACATCTCCTTTTTATTGTCGACCTTCTCGGGGCTGGAAGGAGCTTTTTTTTCCCAGCAGGAGCTACTTTCTTTCTGGGACTGGAAGGATCTTTTCTTTTCCGACCAGGACCTGCCTTCTTACTTGTTGTAGCATCGGATGTTTTTTCTTTGCAATGTAGTAAAATCATCCTCATCTGCAGCAGGTACATTTGATCTTGTGTAATGCTTCTGGGGAACTGCTGAGTATCCCTCTTTCCATTGCTCTAGCCATTGCTTCAAGGTTAACGATTGTATCGTTCTTATTCTTGACTTCGTCATTCAACGAGGCAACTTCCTCTAGAAGTCTGTTATTATCATTAGTTAGCTTTTCATTCTCTTTTTTCAGATCCTCTGTCATTTTCACTGATATAAAAACAAACAACAACAAGAGGTATGATGTCAATATTAATAATCTTTTTAAAAACAATGTCATTCTCGTGTCAATTTAGACGGAGAATGACATTCTCCGTGTCAAAATAGACGGAGAATGTCATTCTCCGTTTCCAAATAGACGGAGAATGACATTCTCCGTGTCAATTTAGACGGAGAATGACATTCTCGTCTAATATTAGACGGAGAATGTCATTCTCCGTGTCAAAACATACGGAGAATGGTCATTTCTATGTCAAAATACAGAAAATGTCATTCTCGTGTCAAAATACTAGGCGGAGAATGTCATTCTCCGTGTCAAAATAGACGGGAATGTAATTCTAAATGTTTTAATGTTCTCCGTCTATTTTATAACGGAGAATGGTCATTCTCCTTGTTAGATACATGTAATTACAGATTAAAATAGAAAAAAAATATAAAATCTTACCTTTTAGAAGTAGCTCCTCAACATGTTGACGAAGCTTCTCATTATCAGCAGTAAGCTCAGACTTCTGCTTTCTCAGGGAGTCTAGTTCCGACCCCTGTGCCTCCAGTTCTTCAACTTGCTTAAGGAGTTTCTATTATCATCAATAAGGAGCGATTTCTCATTCCTTAAAGAGTCTAACTCCTTCTCCAAGCCATCAGCAACGAGCCCCACAGCACGTTGTTGGGCTACATCTGCCGCTAGTTGCTGGGCTCTTTCCTGGAGTTGCTCATTCTCAGCGATAAGCTGAGATTTCTCCTGCAAGACACGCAACATGTCTACATTGTCAGCTGTAGAGGGTGCTGGTGCTTGAGCTTCAGCTTGTGGTTCTTCTTCATCAACAGAATTATCTCCACCTTCTATATATTGCTGCTCTGCTGGGACTTCTTCAAGTTCATCAACATTCAATGCAACAAGATCATTGAATATCAAATCCGAATCCATTTTAGCACCTTGATATTCATTTTTTAGGAATATCGAGATTTTATTCCCATCCCATGTGCAGAATCTCGGAGATGCGACTGTTGGTTTGCACTTTCTCTACCAGTCGACTGTGCTCTGCAAACCAATACAAGAAGTATATCGTACAACCTTCAATCTTCTTGTACGATATATCAACATCACCATCTTCAGATTTTGTGACAGCCCTCTTTATGCTGTCCATGACGTACCCCAGTATAATTCGAGGCCAACAGATGCTTTTTATAACATCTGTGCTCTCCACCAGAGCGAAGAACTTGTATGGCAAGTTCGACCCCCCCATTCTGGTGAAGAATGCTGTTTGGCACAAGTTGAATACTATTAACTTGGCCACCTCATCGGGACTTGCATTTTCGCCCCCCAGCAGCTCTAATATCCTTTTCCTAACTTCTGCGTTTGAGACTTCAGCATTTTTGTCCTTGGAATTTTTCAGCAATCTTGTGAAGTGTTTTGTACACATGCTGAATGAGTCTGCTGGTGGGGGGGTCTTCTGCTTCTCAGTGATGATCTTCAAATACTTCTCATCAACTTCAGTGTCATCATTCATTGGCAGACCGAAAATGGTTGCCATCTCATTAGCAGTTGGTGCTACTTTGACACTGCTGCTCAATTGGAAATCCAATTCCATCTTCTTCCAAATAAGTCCCCATCAACTTCTCCAGACCTTGGGGACTTTAGATAGTTCTGATTTTTTCACCTTAGTTCTGTAGAATACATCTACGAAGTTGTAGAATCCTACATTCTTCAAGCTTTCGACAACTGCTTCAGGCAAATGGCGAAACTTTTCCTTCACCTCATCCATGAGAGAGAGTACTGGGGTGAATGTTGCACGGAAAAGTCTTTCGTCTCTGTTCCTGACAGTTTTTTTCCCTAAAAACAACAACAATTAGGTTTACGTCAACATTCTTCTTTATTATAATAAAGAGAAAGCCATTCTCCGTCTAATATTAGACGGAGAATGTCATTCTCCGTGTCAAAATAGACGGAGAATGAGCATTCTCCGTTTTGTATTCAAACGGAGAATGCCATTCTCCGTGTCAAAATAGACGGAGAATATCATTCTCCGTCTATTTTGACACGGAGAATGGCATTCTCCGTTTTGTATTAACACGGGGAATGGCATTCTCCGCGTGTTTTAAAACGGAGAATGCCATTCTCCGCGTTAGCAAGACGGAGAATGCTCATTCTCCGCTTCAGAAAGACGGAGAATGCTTATTCTCTAGGTCAAAATACAAGGAGAATGACATTCTCCCTTTATTTTGTTCCGGAGAATGAGCATTCTCCGTCTCAGTAAGGCGGAGAATGCTCGTTCTTTAGATCAAAATAAAGGGAGAATGCCATTCTCCGTTTTAAAATAGACGGAGAATGCCATTCTCCGTCTCAAATAGACGGAGAATGTCATTCTCCGTTTTGTTTTAACACGGGGAATGGCATTCTCCCTTTATTTTGACCAGAGAATGACATTCTCCGTCTCAATAAGGCGGAGAATGCTCATTCTCTAGGTCAAATTACAAGGAGAATGCCATTCTCCGCGTGTTTTAATACGGAGAATGCCATTCTCCGTCTATTAGGCGGAGAATGCTCGTTCTTTAGATCAAAATAAAAAAGAGAGAATGCCATTCTCCGTCTCAAAATAGACGGAGAATGTCTTCTCCGTTTTGTTTTAATACGGGGAATGGCATTCTCCCTTTATTTTGACCCAGAGAATGACATTCTCCGTCTCAATAAGGCGGAGAATGCTCATTCTCTAGGTCAAGTTACAAGGAGAATGTCATTCTCCGCGTGTTTTAATACGGAGAATGCCATTCTCCGTCTCATATTAGGCGGAGAATCGTTTTAGATCAAAATAAAGAGAGAATGCCATTCTCCGTCTCAAAATAGACGGAGAATGTCATTCTCCGTTTTGTTTTAACACGGGGAATGGCATTCTCCCTTTATTTTGACCCAGAGAATGACATTCTCCGTCTCAATAAGGCAGAGAATGCTCATTCTCTAGGTCAAATTACAAGGAGAATGCCATTCTTCGCGTGTTTTAATACGAAGAATGCCATTCTCCGTCTCATATTAGGCGGAGAATGCTCGTTCTTTAGATCAAAATAAAGAGAGAATGCCATTCTCCGTCTCAAAATAGACGGAGAATGTCATTCTCCGTTTGTTTTAACACGGGGAATGGCATTCTCCCTTTATTTTGACCCAGAGAATGACATTCTCCGTCTCAATAAGGCGGAGAATGCTCATTCTCTAGGTCAAATTACAAGGAGAATGCCATTCTCCGCGTTTTTAATACGGAGAATGTCATTCTCCGTCTCATATTAGGCGGAGGAGAATGCTCGTTCTTTAGATCAAAATAAAGAGAGAATGCCATTCTCCGTGTGTTTAAACACGGAGAATGCCATTCTCCGTCTCAAAATAGACGGAGAATGGCCAGTTCTAGTTCAAATGACACAGAAAGGGCATCCTCCGTGTATTTTATAGACGGAGAATGATCATTTTCATTTGCCGCGTCAATATAAACGGAGAATGAACAAGACTCAAAGTTTTACCTTTTTTCTTCCCTTCTTCTTGATTCTTCTTCTCCCTGCTAGCTTCTTGTTGTTCTTGATCTTGTTCTTGTTGTTCTCCGTGTTCTTGTTCTTCTACTTCTTGCACTTCTTTTTTTGGAGCATTTCGTCTACGAGCAACCTTCTTAACTTTCTTCCCTCCTTTCTGTTGTTTTCCAACTACTTCTTCTCTTCTTCTCTAACTTGGTCTACTTCCATTGCTGATGATTGCGACATTGTGATGGAGATTCGCTGGCGATTTCTTGTAAGAAATTTCTAAGATTTTTGGAGGAGATGACCTAAAATCGCAACAGAACAGAGTATGGAAAGGAGGGAGCGATAGAGACACTTTTTTGAAGAGTCTGGAATCGAACCGTTTTCATAAAACTTGCTGGGTTTGTTGATATTCTTAATAAATTAGAAGGGCAAAAGGGTCATGCCGTGCCCTTTTTTAATTTTTAAGTTAATGCTGGGCACGCGATGAAAGTTTATTTTGGGGTGGGTTTTTCATAAAACTTTTTAAATTTTGGGCATTTCATAAATTTTCCCATGCTATATCTAGCAAATAATTTTTTTTCTCCAACAAAAAAAATCATACGTCAAGAATAGATGCTTATTTATGACTCATTCCTTTACCTTCACAGAAATTTCTTGGGTTCTTAAATATCATTTGTTCACAAAGTTGAATTTTATATTATCAGTGTCGTGGACAACTAGTTTTCTCCTGACCTTGACCTATATGAACAGTTTGCATTATCGACGATATCGATACACTTTGGCATGTCCTGATCCGATACCGTCCGTTACTGCTACCGATTTGTACCGATTATGGGGTTCTTTTATAGTCAATTCGGCAAAGAAAACTGAATGAACCCATATCTGACCTAAACTCCACCCTAAACCTATTGGATCCAACCCGAACACAACTTTTATCCAACCTGAACCTAACTTAGACCTGACTCCGGTTCCAGCTTAAACCTACTATATCCAACCATACCCGACTTCAATGGATCGATTTGCTTCGAATCCGAACAACACCTGATAGATACCCTACTTACCAACCCCAATCCGATCCTGACCCTACCTAAACTAGGTTTATACCCAAACCTAGCTAGAATCCAACCCGACCCGAATTGGCCAAACCCGAGCCCGAACTCGATTGATCCAGACGCACATTGACCAGAACTTGGTTGACCAAACTTGACACAGACTCGGACCCTATATCATATACTAACCCATTCACAATGATTTCATTCCTAAGTGGAAATAATAATACCCGGGCAAAAAAAATTAGATTATGAATAAGCATAATAATTATTTCCTGTCCTTAAAGTTTTTCAGGAATATAAAAAATTCACTTGTATACCTAAGTTACACAACATTTCCTTGCACCACAATTGTGCGCCGAAAGGAAAGTTTCTAAATGTAAGTTAGATCTGCCCTCCCAATGTTCAATGGATAGGTTCACAAATATGGAATAAGTTGGAAACATCAGTATCATAATTGGTGTCAGACCCTTTAAGTATTAGGATCGACGATATCGGAAGTACGTCGTTTCGGATTTGAGTATTGTCAGTTTGAATCAGAGTATCAAATTTTTTAGAAGTCGAAAGCAAATAACTATTAAAAATTTTGAAAAATATTGTATACATTCAGGAATATTTAGTATTTTCTGTATTGTTTCTTAATAGTTTTGAAATTGAATGAAATAATAGTCACCCTTGTTATTGGTTTACTTGCAATAAATAAGTTTTCTTTATTTACATGTTTTGACAACCTTGCTATGCTTTATCTTCCTTGTTGATTGGGTTTTTTTTTTTTTTCAATTTTTTCTACTGAAATGACTAGAAAAGCTAACCCCAATGTCGTCGGTAGCAGTCGATATCGGATCGGAACATGCCAAATCATGTCGGTACCGGATGTATCCTATCATCATCGGCCGATACTTCAAACTATTTGTGGATATAAAACTCATACAACTAAAAGTGTAGTATTTCTTTGTCTTGATCGACTTTGATATTATGCGCTTCTTATCTGGTACGGCTAAAGGGTGCTTTATCTGGTTTGGCCAGAAGTTGTTTGTCGCAACAATGACACTTGCTACTTGCATCTTGGAGGGTGCGGGTTTGAGTAACAAAAATATTCTCTCTCTCTCTCTCTCTCTCTCTCTATATATATATATATATATATATATATATATATATATATATATATTAATTTCAAACAGTCATGACTTAAAGACAAACCCGAGAAACCGGGTCGTAGGTTTGAATTCCCCTCGGGAGTTATGCACTTAAATATTAAAGAGGTGATGAATCAATATTTACTTAGGTAGCGGCTAATGGTCTGACATGAGGAACGACCTACCTAGGCAAAATGATCATGGTACCGACGGTTAGTTCGAGTAGAGGGTGCAGTGGAGATTGACCATAACGGTGGATAAAAAAAGTTGCATATCGAGGATTGGCGTGTAGAAGGCCTAGACCCTCCAAGGAGTTTGATGTAGTAAAATAACCCAAGCTTAAGCCCAGTAGTGTAGGGTAGGCTCCGAACGTCTTGACCTTCTAAGAACCTGTATAAGTGGAAGCCTCTCGTTATTGTGATGACCTTTTTTTTAAGATGCTATGGCCAGAAACAATTTTATATGCTTAAAGTGTCATTATTGGCCTTTTTTTGATTGGTCTTTTTATTTTGATCCTCACCCATTGCCAATTTCCATACAAGTCTTAAGTGAAATGATTGGGGTAGGTGCAATTGAGTCCCTTAGAAGCCAGAAACTCCTAGAAGGTCAACGAATCTCAGTAAGAACCTCGATTCGGCGGTTCTTACTTGAGAGCTTGTTGGGAGCTCGCTTTCCCGATAACGGAAGCTCGTTTCTCCGGCAACGGAAGCACGTTTCTCTGACGACATAAGCGCTTCCCATAATATGACCATAATTTTAAAAGAGAACATAAATTTTGGAAATAACGGTAAAAGATTTTTAATACACGTTTATCAAAGTACCAAGAAACTAAAGTTTATTTACCTTGACGTCATAGAAAATCAATATGCAAATGGTCTCTCTATAACTTTGAACTGAACTTTATAAATTCTAATGAAATAAGATATTTATAAGTTTGATAACAATAATTATATATATATTTTTTTTAGCGTACACTCCCAACTTTAGACTCTTCTAAGTAGTCGTGTTCCCCCGCTTCTGCTCCTGCCCCTGCTTCTATTCCCGCTTGTGCTTCTGGCTTCTGGCTTCTGAGCGATTGACCAAAACTCTCTCTATGCTGAATTGTTGGGTAAAGAGGTCATCGATTACAGATCAGCTACTACTATCGACGGGGTTGAGTATCTGACCATCATCAAGACATGCCAAAGTGCTACAATTTGGACGATACGTACAGGTATCGGCAAACATTGCTAACCTTAAGTTGAACATTCCCCAAAACGAAAATCCTTGAAGTCCTAAGCAACCATGAAATCTACAATAAGAAGTGTAGAATAAGGGGCTAATATCACTGTCCAACTGTATCCAATTGAGAAACCTCCCATTCCCTAACGAAGGCCCCAGCCAATGGATTACCCACCCTTGGGTGAATATACAGTTTGTTCTACCATCTTTTGTGCAATAACAGTTTGTTATTGAAACAGGCTTAATAAAACACAATTTTTCATCACATGTTCCTGTGGTTAGGGCAGACCATGCTATTACCCAGGCGAAAGACTGAATATACATAAGAGGCCTGACTTTTGGTAGTTGAGGTTCACATTGTTTCATCACCGTTCTTCGTGCATAATTTATGTTTAAATGGTTGAGATTCACATTTTCAGTGGTTTTGACTTTTGGTGGTTGAATTGCAGAGAACTTGACCAGAAGTTGAGAGATGCATTCCATATGTACATAGAGGCGCGTGGGGTAAATGAGAAGCTTTTCCATTTCTCCAAGCTTGGCTTTATGTGAAGGATCATAGGAACGTGATGCAATGGTTTAAAAGTGTGGGCACTTTCATCACTGAGCACAAACAAACATGATGCAACAAGTTGATCATCCCAGAAGTTGATTTTGTTCTGAGAGTAAGTAAAAATTTGCAGATACGTATCTTGAATGATATTTGAGACCCTAGTAGTTTCAGATACATGCTATTGTATTTCATGTTCATGGTAGTGTGATATCTAGAAAACAAATGGTTAATTCAACCTAGAGCTCTTCGTCCATTTACTTTCTTTCGCTTCAATCTATTTTAACTTCTGAATGATTCTACTGCATTGACACTCGGAAAATTGTTGGATTGATATGTCGACCATCCCTGTCAAGTATTTCTTGATTGATATACCTGTGAAGTTGGAAAACATTGATGGAGTTTTGTGCAGATTGTTTTTATTTAGTCTTACCAACCCATATATTCTGTTGCTGGCTATTGTAGTTCTTTTAAATAGTTCTGTTTCTTAGACCAATTGACCTCATTTGTTGGCCAAATTCCGTGTTCCGATGGTTATGATATCGTTTTTAATGTTTTTCTTTTTGCTGACTTCTGTTTTGGAAATAATTTGTGGAGAAACAGTTGATTTCAAGGATGATAAGTACCGAGTCTTTTGCAATTACAAATCCTCCCTGCGTAATCTAACCTGCACATAATGTTCCATAAAAAATTCAGTACCTTTGCACCATTTCATTCGTTAGAAAGCACTAGGAAAATAAGAGGGACAAATTGCAGCAGTTGGGATAAATGTGCAAGACAGTTAAATGTTACGAAAAAGAAAGTTAACTTACGATCTGTGGTTACATTTCAAGAAAACGAACCACTATAACGTATATCCGTTTGTTAGTATTTGATTGTGCAGTGAAAGAGACCCAATTTTGCATTACATAGATTGGATGGAGGACCGTACCTGTATTAATTAGGTACATGAGATCCGGTTTTTTAATTTAACGTCAGTTTATAGATCGGTTAATTGCGTTTTTTTTTTCTAATTTCCTAGTTTCTATTTCTAGTTTTTTGGTTTTTCATATTTTTCAAATTTTGTTTTTGTTTTTGTTTTTTTAATTCTTTAATTTTTTAACTTTTTTTATTTTGATGCGAAAATAGTTTTCATACAAATCTTATGCGAAAATAGTTTTCATGCAAGTCTTATGCAAAAATCCTTGTGGTAGGTACGATTGATCAAAACTCACTTATGCTGAATTGTTGGGAAAAGAGGTCGTCAATTGCAGATCAGCTACTATCGGTTGGATTTAGTATCTAACTATCATATCGAGACGTGCCAAAGTGCTACAATGTGGACAAGGCGTACAAGTATCGGCCAACACTGCTAAACTTGAGTTGAACAACCCCCAAAACAAGGCAACCCTTGAAGTCCTAAGTAACCATAAAATCTACAATATGAAGTGTAGAATAAGGGGCCAATATCACTGTACCAAGTGTATATCCAATCGACTAGCAAAGGCCAATGGATTGAGGATAACTAGGCAATTCAAGGGAGGGGATGGTGAATAGAGTGTGTGACAATAATCCCTTATTAAAAACTTGAAGGCAGTGTTCCAACTAAATAATTAAGCAGTAAAGCATAGATATATGAAATGAAAACAAAGTTAAGGAGATCAAACGCAAACATCGCTATGTATACAGATTTTTCTCGTGAATGACTAATCTAGTTTCTTGAACTTTGTGCGATGTTTATCCACTATCTGTGAACACACAAGTTTTGATATGAAGGCTTGCAACTTCGTACAGATACTTCGTGCTTTGATCTGAAAGACAAGGCAATTTCAACTTCAAACTTTTGATATAAAAGCTGACTTGGACTTTTCCAAGTTTGTACAACTCTTAAAACAACTTCTAGTCGACTTGCACTTCAATACTGTAGAGCAAAGAAAGTTGTTTTTAAGTAGAATGGAAGGTTTGTAGCTAAGAGAGAATAGATAAGAAGAATGAAAGAGTAAATGATTTCTTTGAAATGGTGGAAAGCTAATCTATTTATAGGGTTTCCTGAGATCGAGTTCGGACCTAGTTCAGTCATCAAACGTTTAAAAATTTGACCGTTGTAAACAGATTTGAGGTTGACTAGGGTTTCGGTTCTTGGAACCAGAGTTCGGCCAGAGTTTAGGCAGAACTTGGTCCGAGTTCTGTTTTCCCCAATTCCAGAAAGTTCGTGGTTTGGATTGTAGCCTATTTGAGTTTTTGTTCAAGTCAGGATATAATGTTGGATTAGGTAGGCTATTTTTTAGTGGACTTTGAGTGCTACTAAATATGTTGAAGTACGACGTGACTCACATAAGTCCTAGACTCAATAAAGATAAAAATACATAATAAAATGTAAAAAGTAGACACTGATGGTAGCCGACTTCTTGTGATGTAGCTATCTCGTATTCAAGTAATCTTTGAATCGAAGCAGTCTTCCGTTGTCTATGTTGCAGTGTCTCGAACCGTAGTTTAGTTAATTATCGAAATGGATTGACCATGATCAAATGGGCAACAATTCTCCTATTTTGATAATTGACAAAGTGCGACAGATACGCAATCTGAAGAAGATGTAGCAATGTTCACAAAAATAGATTTCTCCCCCGCAATGAAAAAATCGTTTGAATTTGGCGTATGAATGTTTCTCCCCGTTGTCTTTTATCGAAATGGATAGCTCCTCCGAAATTGGTGAACCATATTAGATAAAAGAAACCATGAAGTTGGAACACACAATAATATTCTAGAACGTAAGAAGTAAATACACGTCTCATTGCAGTAAGTAAGCCAAATATAAATCCCAAGTAGATAATAATATCATGTCTCAACTCAGCATAAATGAAAGTGTAACAAACTAAAGTAATCAAAATGAAGTACATGGTGATAAAAAAAGTGAAAAATTAGAACATTATCTACTCAAACATAATCTCTAAGTGCTAATGTGACTGATCGACTGTAAGAACTAGTGATCATCGCTGGTATTCGCAGATCGGTATGGATCATAGACAACAACAACTGGATCAAAATATCGCTGTCCTTAAATCAGAAAAGAAAGCCCACCTATGGTTAATTACAATGCTCCATAGTCGACTCCATTATAATTGAGAAAGGTTGAATATGATGACGAGATTGCTCTAAGAGACAAGACTTAATGTGAAGTGTGCAACAATATAATTCCATTACAGATGACATGTCAAATGTATTAATTGATTTAGGATATGAAAACTAATTGTCATGTATATAAGGATCACGATTAGTTCTTCTAACGAAGACAATTTACTTTTTAACTTGTATAAATTCAAAAACAATTCCATGTGTATAACATGCAAATGTATGACTAGGAGCGAAATGTATCACCTACATTGTAACCGTTGAAGCTAATAGTTCTCTACATTCATTAAACATGGCACTTTCCCTTGATGCGACCTCAAAAATTTCATAAACCAAATACTTTGTGCCCCCATTGTCACGACCCGCACCTGGAATGAGGGCACGAGTACGTGGGTACGTCCAACCTACACTGCAGTATCGACGGTAGAACGCTGTCTAGGTCAACAACACTAACTATCACATCTCATAAACATGTATATGTATCATAACCTGTCGAGGATATCACACCTCCAAAGGGGAACTATATAATGAAAACATTAATACTCAATCACAAGAGATCTATAAGAAAGATAAAGGCACAAAATGATAGAATACTAGATCCGATACAAGTTTAAGATAAGTCGCAACAACAGCCACAAGTCTATTAAATCCAGACAATACATCAAGTCTAAATTCAAATAAACATCCCAAGTGTATCAACTAACTACCGAAGATAAATTCGGTACCAAATATGAAATGCTAACTAACTAGCTATAAAGTCCCAATGTAGATACTCCTGTAGCTAGACCATACCCTTCTGTAAGGATTAAGATCACTCCTCCATCTTGGTTCCTGAAAAATGTTATCCAGTCTGGATTGGAGCGAAGCACACCTTTAACAGCAGTTCCAATTAAATTGATAAGGACCATAAAATAGTGAATAATAAATATACAAGATGGAATAAGTAATACTGGAACAATACAGAAACAGGTAAATAGATAATTATGACATAGGCAATAATGAACTGTAAGTAAATCAGAACAGGAATGTATCAGCAGGTATAAACTGGAATAAACATAAACATCTAAGATGTGCCTTGAAATAATATTTTATTATGTGATCGACTTAGGACAGGATCAGGCTATTCCATATGACCGGCTATGCACATGTAGTAGTAATGGGTTACACCCAGCCATAATGGAAAGCTATGCACAAGTAATAAGATCAGGCTACACCTACGTGAGTTGAGGGTGAGCTATGCATAAGTATAGGGGGTATATCACATAATCTACTTATATCTCTCCATCCCGTGAATAGTATAATGGATCCAACCACGACACATTACGACACATGATTCATGGAGCAGGGGGCCAACCTACTCCTTAGTCGGTGTCTATACATGTACTTGAAATACAAGACATGTACAGGGTCCTCCAGGAAATAACATCTTATGACAGAATCCATAATATACTAATCTGTGTCTCCACATGTCAAAAATCAAGTATAACGCTACAAACTGGAATCATAGTAATCATCAAAATAACGAAAACTGTTAGAGAATGTACTCGCATGTGGTCCTGAGCAAAATATGAGGATCAATATCCAAAATGGAGTCACAATTACCAAAATATGAAATATCAATGTCAATTGGTGTTTCTGTGTGTTAAACATTGATATCTAAAGTAAAATATAATTTATAGGTCAACTCTAGGTCATGGGGGGTCAAACTAGGTCAATTTATCTAAAGGATTGACTTTTAGGGTCAAACTAATCAACACTAGCCAGAACTAGGTCACTCCTAAGTTTCTAGGCCAATACTAGTCAATCTAGTTAATATGACTAGGTATTGAATATAACTTATATATATATATATATATATATATATATATATATATATATATATATATATATACTAGTTAAAATATATATATATATATATATATATATATATATATATATATATATATATATATATATATATATATATATACTAGTTATACTCATTATCTATTACCACATGCATCTACCTATACCATGTATGCATATGTAACTATATCCTTCGTTTACGAAGATACCATATGCATATACCATATCATACCCCTATGTTATATAGGTATACCCATATTTATATTTACACTAGACCTATTACCCATATTACAAGGAATATACTAATACCTTTGTATACCTCATTACCCTTACTCTTACCTTTCCTTCATGCCTACCTTCCCTATGTACCCATATCCCTAACTTACATATGCATGTGTAGGCACATGTTAGTCATAGAGGATTATCTTATATATATAGGCCTATACTCATATACACAACTAAGATACACTGACACACACTCATAAATCTCTCTTTATACATATATATGTATCACTCCATGCATAGGTTTCTTAATTCCTACATTACATATACCTTCACATCTATATATCTATAACCTGCATAGCTCATTAATGCTAATAATAAGGCCTGCTGCTGTTTACTCTCCCACATACTGCCCTGCACATAGCAGACCCCAACTAAGCCACCATGTATCCTCACCACTCATAGAACACACAAATTGCCATACTCACTCACATGTACTCTCTTGTCTACCTAGTCACTCGCAAACACAGACACATACACTCTTCCCTCTCACATATGGTAAACGAATGCCAATAACACAATTCTAAATATAACCCATATACACTTAGCACTCATACCATATACACATAAGCATACCCATGCCCTCTACTGCCTACACCTATAGGTCTCCTACAGGAAAAACCCTCTCATGTACCTATATATGTGCTCTCAACTCTGCACTGCTTACTAACTGATGCACACCAGCACCTTTGCATCCTAAACTCACTCACATATATACATACGATACACATGATTTTCTCCCTTCATACTGGCACACAGTTCATGCATACACATGAAATGTGTAAGCCCAATTGTTGCCTGTTTCACACAGGATACCCAACATCAATTGATACCAGTACACTCACAGGTACATCACTGCAGGTACCTATCCATCTCTTGGACACCTAGATACAACACATACATTCACTCAAGGATTGCCTAACTGCTAGCTCTCTTCCTACTCACACACAAGCATATCTACATGTGTACATCAACTAATTGATACACATAACTCATGCCTGCTATCTATGTGCACACACACACAGGGAATTCACTTAACTGATTCACACACTCATAAATGCTCACATGCTCATAGAAGACTGGTTGTACACAGGACAATTAAAGTCCCTGCACACATAGAGGTCTGAAACTCCATAGTTCCCTAGAGGTAACACACATGTTTCTTCCTGCACTCAAATAGCCTCCCTAATCTAATCATCTGCACACACTCTCACACACGACTGAGCACTAGAGACTAACCTGCACATGCAACTGCCATTTGCACCTACAGATGTACGATCGCTCACTCGAAAAACACCATACACACACACACACACAAGCACCACACATGATGCATACACACGAAATGTGTATGCCCAACTCGTTGTTGCCGCGAATGGCTCCTGCTACACCTACATACCACTCACACACAGGCCACTATCAAAATAAGTCATATTGGCGACGACATTAGCGACTTCGGCTAAATAATCACTATTTTTGTGTATTTAGCGACGTATCAAAGTGACTCGTTGAACGTCATATTCAGCGACGTTTAGCGACTGATAGCGACTAGCATTATGGTTTATAAAGAACAAGTCGCGGTTTAGTCGCAGAACGTCGCTGATTGATTTTATTCAGTGACGTTTTGTGATTCTTACTCCAGTACGTAGCAAGTTTATTAGTTAACAGCGACGTTTTATGACTCTTACTCAAGTACATCGCAAGTTTATTAGTTAACAGCGACGTTTTGTGACGTCTTATGATTCTTACTCCAGTACGTAGCAAATTTATTAGTTAACAGTGACGTTTTGTGACTCTTACTCAAGTACATCGCAAGTTTATTAGTTAACAGCGACATTTTGCGACGTCTTAAAGACGTCGCTAAAATCTTTCATATAGGGTGCTGGGAACCAATCAAATTCATTTTCTTTCCCCTAAAATTTTTGATCTCCCGCGCGCCTCGAGCCCTAAATCTCTCTCCCCTCCCCCTCTCGTCTCCGGCGACACCCCCCTCTCGTCTCCGACGACCCCTCCCCGCGGTGGCCCCCTCCCCTCGGCGACCCCCTCCATCGGCGACCCCCATCCCTCTGTCGTACTTCCACCATCGAGTCCCCTCGTCGACGCCAACCCGACCAGTCCCCTCTGCCGTCGCTCCCTCCCCGACGACCCCGACCCGACTTCGACCAAGGCAGGTAAACCCTAACCCTAGGTCCCTCCTCCTAACGTGCTGACACAGATATGACACGCACACACGCTAACACGACACACACACACACGCTGATGAAGAACATGTAGGCAACTCTAGAGGGGGGTGAATAGAGTTTATAACAATAATAGCCAAATAAAAATTAAACTCTTTTCACCAACAGTAAATAATCAGAGTAAAAAATACGGAAATAAAAAAATCAAGAGAGCATACGCAAACACAGTCGTTTTTAACCTTGTTTCTCTCGTGGAGGACTAGTCCAGGCCTGAGAACTCTAGCTCAAGATTATATCCACTATTTGTGAAATACCGTACCTTTTTTTCAGAAGAGTACATCAACTTCTTACAAAGATCACTGTGGCGATGCTTAAAAATTTCCAAGCGACTTTCTTGACTCTTGCACAAACTTCTAACTGAATAGCACTTAGCACTTTGAGGCTTAGGAAGCTTGTGGCTAGTAGATGAGAAGGTTAAGGCTTGTATGAGGCCTACAGAGAAGAGAAGAGAAGATAATTGGATGATTGAAAATGAGAGAATTCTAGGCCTATTTATACTAGTTAGGATAGGCAGAATTCGGCCAGAATTCTGTGTCAAGAATTCAAATTTTTGGCCATTGGACGACTAGCATACAGCAAACCCTAAAAATTAGGGTCCTGTAATTTAGGGGACAGAGTTCGGCCCGAACTCTGTGTGGAGGCAGAGTTCGGCCCGAACTCTCTCCATAGGACAGAATTGCTCAAATGGGCTTTTATGGGCTAGTTTGGTTTGGTGGAGCTTTTGGTTTTGTTTGAAGATAAGGTATAGGCCCAGAATACTCAGTGCTACTCAGTTTACATTTAGCTAGATTAAATAAATGTAAAAATACAGACTCAAAAATCGAGTACGCTGTAGGAGAGAGCCGACGTTCGTCTTGCACTGAGTTCTGTCTTGATGTGTCATATTGAATTATGACAAGTATCATATTATCAATTTTATCAATATTTGGTTGACTGTGATTAGGGTCAACAATCTCCCCCATATTGATAATTGACAAAATAATATTTTTATATTCAATGTTCATACCTGGACATAAGTAGTAGTCATGCATAGAAGCAGTAGCTCCCCCGTAAAAATAGCTCCCCATAAACATAGCTTCTCTATAAGCCAATGTTCCTTATCTTGATATACATAATCTCTTCCAAAACATAGATATCACAGGATATGATAAAAAGATAAATATCAAATAAATCTCCCCCTTTGTCATTTATCAATGATGCATAACAAATATGTATATCAAACTTAAACAAAGAAGAAATATGGCAAGCACACCATAATAATGATAAACTGCAGATAAAGTCTAAAGAACCACAGAACATAGAGTTTACTCATACAAGAAAATCAACTACATAAACAGAAGTCCATAATGCCTAAAAACTAAAATAAGATCATCAACAGCAGCAGCAGGTATGGGACCACATCCATCATGGAGCACGAGATGGTCCAGCGGCTTCAGATGGATTGGTATCCGAACGACGAGGATCCATAAAGGCTGCATCCGGATCCTGATATTGCATAACCCAAGGGTCGTCGATAAAGTACCCGTCGCGAGATGGATCCTGCTCCATAGGAAGAATATGAAACCTAACATTATATCCCTACATACAATAATGTATATAGCTCAAAATATTACATTTAAAAACAACGACTTGAACTAACATTTAAAATCCAGTATTAAGGGTTAATATGCACACAGTCTCAGATTTGACAAATTCAAACACAAAACTCAACCAATTTCCTTAAAAATTGAAACCCTGTATATAACACACATGTGCAGTGATGTAAACAAAACTAATAACATGAAATTTATATTTGATTTACGAATTTAAACTGGAAAAGCAGAGAACCAGTCTCTGATACTGTACTGTATCAGAATATTGGGGTTTTGAGAATTTAAACATCAACAACATATTAATATGTATTTAGATAGGTTGGTAATCAAAGTGTAGTATGCATGCGTGTCGGCAAGTGTCTGTGTCCACTATATATATTCTCATGTCCCAATATAAAATTAAATTCCATATCAAAACTAACATATAGATTCCTACCAAGATTGCAAAGCAGGTGATTGATGTAATCAAGACAGTTTTATTATTATTATTATTTAATACAAGAATAATAGCAAGAAGAAAATAACGATAAAATCTGTTCTGCTTATCTGTTTAAAAGAAGGAACCATTTTGAAACCAGAGCTATAATATCAAATCCAAGATAAGGTCTAGCAAAAATCATCGATTCATTGTATTATGAAGAAACTCATAGCAAGAAGTTACACAAGGTTTATAATAACAGCTAAAGCTACTCCTAAGTTAAATAATGAGAAGCAAAACAAAACAAAACAAACAATAATTTTTTTTTTTGAGAATGACTGAAACAAAAGTAGAGAAAACATGTTCAAGAACATTTAAGGTATAATATGATAATCATATGCGTCTATCCAAAATCATGGTACTCTAAATCCTCGTTATACTAGTAAGCAAGTCTACAATAACCACAAAGTCCTCGACTTAGGAACATACCTCTAGAATCATGGTATTTAAAATTTTTGCGATGCTGCTAGCTTGGCTGCTAAAACCTTAAATTCTCACACCCGAGAAATATATCCAAAGTCAGACTATATGTCCTCACTATGCTGGCTAATGTGACTGTAGAAGACTAGATTCCATAACTTAGATGACCTAGCCCATATAATTTCATCTTGACAAAATTTAAATTAAATCATCAATGGATACCCAAAATCAAATTTATCAACGAACATCAGGATTCAAAACTGAACAATAATCCATCAAATCATATAAATACAAACTCGGATGCAATAACTAACATTAAGATTCAAAATTCAACAATCATCCATCAAAATCAATAAATACAAACTCAAATTCAACAATAATCCATCAAAATCAAGTTCAACAACAGAAAGTAAAGATAATCAAATCAAGGAAAGAAGAGTTTTCAAATCGAAGTTAAAATAAGATTCTCAAGGGTCATCCCAGGAATCTCTCAAGAAATCCTAAATGTGATTGAGTACCTTCAAAAATATATTCTAATCCTACTGCAGGCTGTAGTGATATTCTAGTTCGAATACCACTACACAAACTCGACCTGCATGGGCCACCACTAAAAACGTGTCACGACCCGCACCCTAGAGTAAGGGCACGAGACGTGAGTACGTCCAGCCTACGTCGCAGTGTCGGCGGTAGAACGCTGTCCTAGGTCAAACATCTAACAATATAAAAGTACCTGTACAGTATATACTCTCCGAATGGAGGTGACATAGCAAATACAGTCTCAATCACATCTAAGGTAGAGCATGATAAAAGATAGATAAAACATGAAACCCACAAAGAGATATAGCAGATAGAAGTCTAAGTGTCTAAGATACACAAATGCAGAAAACATCTCAAAGCTCAAATACAGTAATCTATAGAATAAATACAACTCAAGACTACTGAAATAACTATCTATACAACCTCTACTATGTCTCCTCTAGGCTAGCAGGCAACCTCCAACCTATCTGTAAAATTTATCAATAGGTCCAGTCAGGACGGGAGCGAGCACAATACATCTCAACAGATCATAGTAGGTTAGAAAATATAATCATATAGTAAAGTAAGATACAGGATCTGAAAGAAAGTGCATAATGTAAAGGAGATAGCTGTAATGGAAATATCTACTATAAATAGAGAACTAACAGTGGCTAGTGAGTCAGAGTACAATATAGACATGTGAAATGGCATATGATGATTTTGATGCTACACTACGGAATGATTCTGATGCTACACTACTTGGATATTATTCACATGTCCACTTCTACTCCCCCGTACCCCCAATCAATACACAAGGATCCAGCCAGGTTATGTTATGATTCATGTAAGGGCCTCCGAAGGGTGGTACATGATAGTCCCATAAATAGGGATTCTAGGAAATACCCATAAATGGGTGATTCAAGGAAGACTCTGTGATCATGAGAGTACATGTCACAAGTGATTCAATGAACCATGAAGCATAGTGATACACAATGTAAGTGAAACGCACAGAACATGTAGTATCCGATACTTTCTGATGGGATAACATCTCAAGAAACGATCCATATAGTACTAATCCGTGTGACCAACGTGACAACATCAAGTAAAGTAATTTAAAGCAGAAGAATAATTCTAACAGGATATGAAATGATCAGAGAATGTACTCGCCTGATAAGCTGAACAACTGATAGGTATAGGGGTCCAACCGAAGCCACAGAGTTCTATTTAAAGCAACACAGGTTACAAGATGTTCAAGTTGTAATAAATGAATCTCTACCAGCAATCAATATTATTCTAGGCTCTTCTAAGTCAAATTAACTCTAGTCAACTCCGGTCAACAATCTAGTCAAACTAGATCAAGTGTTGACTTACAGTTGACTTTTGGTCAACTGGTCAACTCAGGTCAAACAAGGTCAATTCTAGTATAATTATTAAAGATATAAAGTATACTTCGTTATTCGTACGTCGAAACTTACGACACGCAAATCGAGATAAGAAGATCAACGATAAGGTTAATAATCGTATTATAGTGATCCACGTGTCTATCTTGTCAATTTCAGCGATGTGAGATCACTGGAATTGACTGATCTCAGTTTCGTTGTACTAATCCCGAAATACGAATATTATAAAAATTAATTATACTAAAAGGTGATATATAGAGAAACTATCTACAACATTGTCGGATGATGAATTAAACATCGCCAACGTGTCCAGAATGGTCAAATTAGCTAGGATAGCCTACCCATCGGTCCAATTTAGACACAAGGGCAAAAAGATAATTTCGGGTCAAAACGGTATCCGTGTCGGAGCCGTTTTGCACCAAAAAACTTGCAAGAAAATAAGTCTATAAAATATAACAAATTATATGTCCACGAAACCAGAATGGCGATACGAACCCAACGGTATATCCAGAATTGGATTCCGTTGACTCGATCTCAATTTGGTCCATTGACCAGAACATTGGAATTTCGGTTTGCACGAAAATGCATGCCGGAGCTAATGTTCTCAAAACTCAGCAATCTACATATCAACGAGTCCAGAATGACGATACAAACTCAACGGTATATCCGGAATTGGATTCCGATGAGCCGATCTCAAAATGACCCGTTAACCCGGATATTGGTATCCAACTTGCACCGAAATACGTGTCGGAACAAATGTCCACTAAAACCTAGCAAATTATATGTCAACGAGTCTAGAATAACGATATGAACTCAATGGTATATCCGGAATTGGATTCCGATGAGCCGATCTCAAAATGACCCGTTGACCCGGATATTGGTATCCGACTTGCACCGAAATACGTGCCGGAACCAATGTCCACTAAAACCTAGCAAATTATATGTCAACGAGTTCAGAATGACGATACGAACTCAACGGTGTATCCGGAATTGGATTCCGTTAAGCGGACGTCAAAAAGTTCCGTTGACCCGGACTGTGGGACCTACTTTGTACCGAAATGCGTGCCAGGGCCCACGTCCTCCAAATCTAACAAATTTTATATAAAAACATGCCAGAACGACGCCACGAGTCTACTAGTGGTGTCAGAAATGAAATCTGGAGTCCCATGTTCAAAAATAGAATTTTACAAGTTGGAAATTATAAATTTGGACGGCCAATTTTGGCGTCGAATTTAACCAATCAAACAAGCTCAAAATAAAACAAAACTGGAGGAGTAGTAAGAGGGTTATACCAGCTTTGTACAGGAACTGGTAGCATGCCGAATAGAGCTGCGGTGGAGGAGGTACAAGCCGACGAAGTTAGCTCCGCAAAACTGTCCAAAATTTATACAATTTAAACCGTCAACTTAGTGGCCGGTTTTGATGTATCAAACAATAAAATTAACGGACAAAAATTGACATGAGTGAAGGTGGATATACCGAGATTGTGACAGAGCGAAGAAATCGCCGATCCAACGGTCGAATTTCTCGAAAATCGTGTGCGAAGTTACTGCGACGGGGCGTCGTTTCAACTTCGTTTCCGGGCTCGTCACGACGGGAACTCGTGCCAAACGCAAGGATTGCCTCCGATACGCGTCGGAGAGAGGAGCAAAGGATGCGGGGCCTACCTGGGGTATGCGCCCGGCCAAGAGGAGGCAGCCCCGACGGTCGTGCCGGCGGCGGCAACGCTGAACCGTCGGCCAGGGGCTGTTCGACCGTGCTGATATGCGCTGCAGCTGTTGCAGTGTTACGCGGCTGCGCGACTGTGCAGCCTGCCTGGCCCGACGGAGGTGGGACGGGTGCTGCACGGCCGCGACGAGGGTGGTGCAACGAACGACTAGGCTGGGCTAACTGGTGGAGGTGGTGGCGGGCTATGGTGGTGCGGGTGGTTGAAGATGATGAGGAGGAGGGAAGTAGGAGGAGGTGGCGCTCGGCCTGCTGCCCAGGGTCGCCAGCGACGAGGCTGGGCTGAGCTCGGCCAGGAGGTCGGGAGAGGTTGGAGGAAGGGCTGCTGTGTGTGGAGTTTTGAATGGAGAGGAGAGAAATAATTGTGAGTGTAATAATTTGTTTGTGAGCATTAAATGAGAGAGAGGGAAATAATGAAAATTTAGAGAGAGATGAGATTCTGTCCATGTAATTTTTAGGGCCGACCAATGCTAGAGGGAGGGAGAATTTGAGTGTTTGGAAAAATTAATGGTGAGGATTGAATGTGAGGAAATCAAGGGTAGAAATTAATAGGGAATTGGATTCATTTTTTTAGGATTTAAATCAATGGATTATGCACTAATTATTTGAAGTGGAAAACTAGGTTTTTAATATTATTTTGGGCAAAGAAAAATGAGGGCATCATGAGAGAGGGAAACACGAAGCTTGGACTAGGTTCGGTCAAGCCGGGCTGGATCAAAACCGGACATGGCGCAATAATCGAATTAAATAGGTGTTTATAATTATAGATAAATAAGTAGCATGTAGGAGCTCCAATAAATGGGACACAAGTGTCATGTGGGTAGTAGGCTCAATGTGGGCCATATCCATATTTGGGGTCGGCTAGTTTGGACCGATGTCGGGTCCTGAAATTAAATTGGAAGTCAAGTCACAAATTACGGTGAATAATTAATTGGCCTAAATTGACCCAAAATTTGTGCGAAGCAATCGAAGCACAAGATGGTGTGTCTGAGTGGGACACGAAGGTCCTGGGTGAAGTGTGTCTCGAGTAGATCATGCATGATAAGTTGGTTTCAAGAAAATGACTGGTCTGGTGCTCCCAAATCAAAAGTCACGGTAACGTGCATACGATGATCAAGGAAAAGAGTGAGAAAAATTAATTAATGATCAAATGGTCTAAATCGACCCGACGTTGAGCAAAGCAAAAAGAGTACAAGGGAACAAGTTTGGATAGGACACTATATACCAAAATGAAGGTAATCCTGTCCACTACAAAACTCATGAAGAAGGTTTCCAGAGTTGAATATCCCTGACACTCCAAATATCAAAGGTACGAAAAAGTACACTTAAGGATAATAA
Source organism: Iris pallida (assembly GCA_029216955.1). NCBI lineage: Eukaryota > Viridiplantae > Streptophyta > Magnoliopsida > Asparagales > Iridaceae > Iris > Iris pallida. The sequence goes on along the minus strand of JANAVB010018199.1, from coordinate 13,243,385 downwards.
ATAGAATAAATTTATTTATTGAAACTAATCAATCAAAAAAATTAAAAAAATCAACCCAAAATTCAGGGTGCTCACAGGCTGGCTGCTCATGCGCGTATATGTAGGATACGCCTGTACGTGGGGATGCCATGTGTAGCTTGCTGATGGCATGGACGATGCGCTCTGATTGAGGAGTTGAATCCTTTCTGCTACCTTTGTGGGCTACGGCTGAGCTGACACGTAGAAATGGAGAGGATCTTTCAGTTGCTGAGATCTTGGGTGATTAGCGCCCCTTCATAGGCTGAATCAAGTCAAAGGATGCGTGTCGTAGGTCCATGGCTCGAAGATCTCGGATTTGGTGGAGAGTGATCTGATAGGATGCGCTTGGGATTGGGTGCATGAGGAGACTTTGGCTTGTAACCTTTAGGAGTCACGAACCATTCTGGGCGTATGGCTTTTGAGGCGCATGCGAGGCTTCAGTAGTGACTTTGACTTCTGTCTTTAGGGATCAGAGAAAAGTCTGAGGCCCATAGATTTTGAGGTGCATGCAGAGATTTGGGCGCATGGCTTCGGAGGCGCATACGAAATGGTTGGGCGGCTACATGGCTTGTAGCCGCCGAAGGAAAGTAATGATGATGTTGACGTCTACGACGCTTCGTCTTCTAAAAAAGTTGTCAACTGTTCAGTCCTCGGGGGGCGTACTGCCAACTCTGTCAGACTTTAGCATTAATGTTCGTTGACAGGTAATGGGCTGTTGAGTGGATGCGTCGATCTGCATTCCACTAGGCGTATGGGGACGCATGGGCACATTCTCATGAGGCACTTGGTGCTGATGGGTGCGTCTGTATGATGCGCAATCTGACCGGCGCATCCATTTGTATAACACGTCCTTATTGGCCCGACTATTACATTCTTCAAGTGTTTTAAATAGCCATTTTTGACTTGGCTGAATTTGAGGCGTCAGGTTCATCACCATTAATGCAAATTTATTGTACGAGATTCGGGGAGCCCACCACTTGGCACATGGGTTTGATTTGATCGGCCTATAAATAGTGGCAAGGAGAGAGTTTGCTTCTCGTTCTCTCACGTCCTTTCGAGATAAATTTGTTTGCTCGAGCACATTCTGTTGACGAGATGCTCCCGAGGGTGAAGATGCAACACATTGTCTTCATTGATGCACTTAAAGGTGACTGTTACATCCAAAAGTCGGAGTCGAGGGCTTTTGAGACAGGTGGAAGGTGCCTATTGCATTCAAAGATCGGGATGCTCGAGCCTCATCTCCGTTATGCTGGAAGAGCCGCAGATCGGAATTACTGTACCCCGACTTTGGAGGCACTTTCTTCCTTCAGAGTGGGTGTGCCTATTTTGTTTATGTTGAAAGCTGCTCCTTTAGCCACGAATTTGCGATGTTCTCCTCTTCCAGCTAGGGGGTTGATTGCCCACCCTCGTTCTACTCAATAAATGCTTTATTAGTCAAAGTATTTAATCGGGTCGAGGTAAGGCACCTATGCTGAGACTTCTTAATGCGTCTGACTGAGACGCTGAAGGGTGGCACATAACTGAGCTGCTGAAGGGATGCACATAACTGAGCAAGGATGCAATAACTGAGCTGCTGAAGGGATGCGCCTGGCGGAGACGCTGAAGTGATGCGCCAAACTGAGAGCGCATGGCGGTTGCTGCGCCTAGCTGTATACTTATAGTCTTTTCTTTGTAGAAATTCTCCTTTGTACAGTCCTTTTTTAGACATGTAATAGACTTTTATATGAAATAAAAATCTTTTTTAATGTCTATGCTTTTGCTGTTTGCTGTGCCAAGTACTTTATCTGAGCTCCATGGCGCATATAATATTAGGCGCATAGGATTTCTGTTCCTGAAATTTCATGCTTCTACAAGACCCCCTTCAAAGTTTTCAAAACTTTTTGTCAAGTTTTAGAATACTTTGAATAAGAAGCATGGTGGTGTCTTCAACGGGGTGCATGACTGTTTGGGCGCATGGATACTCCGTGCATCAATGATGGGGCACATGCTTCTCTCAGTTCATGCAAATGATAACTCTTCGAAATAACCAAAAGGATTAATGATGATCTTTTTGGATTTATTTGCGGTTATCACTTCATAGAACCCGAGGCAACGGCTGATGTCACTCCTCATCGGTTTCCGCGTATGCCTAAGCCTATAAATAGGCGTCTGATGGAGAGAGAGGGTTCTTCTCCACTTTGCTTTTTTCTTCTCTAGAGTTCTTCTTTCGAAAAACCCTAAACTTCTTCTTTCACGAGATGGCCCCCAAGACTCCCCGCGATGGTGCTGGCAAGGGGAAGGAGCCTGCAGAGTTCGTCGAGGAGGATCCTCCAGTCACTATTGTGACTCCGGCCGACGTTCGGCCTGCGGTGACGGGTGGGTGTGATCCCTCAACATTTTAGACGAGTCTGGAGCACATGGATGAGTTGCATCATGTTGTTATGCCCTAACTCTTTATCGCCGACGTGCATGGACTTCTGTCCTGATGATGCGCTGAGGTTATTCTGCCGACGCGTATGGGTTTAGGCCCTGATTATGTGCCGAAGCTTCACTGCTGACGCGCATGGGTTTAAGCCCTGATGATGCGTCGAAGCTTCACTGCTGACGCACACGGGTTTAAACCCTGATGATGCACCGAAGCTTCACTGCTGACGCGCATGGGTTTAAGCCCTGATGATGCGCCGAAGCTTTCCTGCTGACGCGCATGGGTTTAAGCCATGATGATGTGCCGAAGCTTCACTGCTGACACGTATAGGTTTAAACCCTGATGATGCGCCAGGCTTCTATGTCACCTGACTTTTTGTTTTTGCTGTGTCAGTGTCAATGACGATCCCTTTGCTGAATGAAGTCCTTCTGGATGCTTCTCTTTGCCAAATGGGAGTTGATTTCGACGAGGAGGTTACTAACCCCGCCAAGGCTGCTATCCTACTGAATCAGCCTTCCGAGAGATTGCTGCAAATCTGGGATCAGTCGCCTGCTTTCCTTCAGAGTATGATGGATAGCGGTAAACTGAAATCCGTCGAGTCCGAGGATACGACTTTCTTGAAACCTGTCTTTCTATTTGGTGACCGCTTGAGGTCCACCGAGGTGAAGGTACTGAAGATCAAGGAAGACTGGTTCTTCTCTGTGAAGGGCATGGTTCTGTACATGCGGCAACTTGAACGTCAATTGCCGCTGACGGCCTTCTACCGTTTGGCTTCCAAGAGAAGGATGCCATGGGAACTTACTCATTCTCAAAGAGGGGCAGTAGGGGGTACCCTTTCGATTTATGTTACTTCGAATCAAAGGGATACCTTAGCCGCCTCGCAAGCCGGGCCCTCGTTTAGTTGCCAAACTTTGTGCCCTGGGAGCCTTTATAGTGAGGTCCCTAATGACACCTTTGCCTTTGGTGCTTCGACCTTTGCAAATCAGATGTTAACATCAAGGGTTATGTATCCGAAAGGTGGCTTTAGGGTTGAAGGTTGGTGTCACCACGTGCCGAAGTGGGACGAGTTGACCCTTTGGGTGTTGTCGAAGTTCAAGGCTGAGCTTAAAGAGATTGGGCTGACGGCCGCTATCCTTGCCACACAGGCCGGTGTGGATCTCAACAAGCATATGTTTCTTGCACTCTTGGAAATGTTCAATACCCAGACTGGCACTTTCTTTACTCCAATGGGGGAGTTGGGATTGGCTCTCCATGAGATGTACGAGGTGTCCAAGCTTCCCTTGGGCTCGTAACCGTACGAAGAATATTTCCCGACAAATGAAGAGATCCTGGTTCAGGAAAAGAAGGAACCAGAGATGATGGCCGTCTTCAAAGAGGTGGCGAGCCATCATTATCTGCTGCAAGGGAAGGAGAAAGGCAAATCACAACCTCATGTGACTACTTGGAGGGATTATGTCTTCAAGCAGGACCTGGCGGACTCTACGAAGGTTCGGTTTATGACTCCACAGGGACTGAAGCCCGCGGAAGTAACCTCCGAAATGAGTCGACTAGACGAGAAGGCTCCTCGTTCAAATGAGAGTGGCGAGGATGTATACAGCTGTTTCAGGCATTGCGTGCACCGGATGTCATCCAAGGCAGTGTTGACTGCGTACTTGATGATATGGCTCCGGGACTATGTGTTCTCAGGTGGGTCAGGCTCTGTGGAGAGGGTGACTCGGAACCTCATTTTACCAGCAGTAAAACTGGCTTTTGGTCGCCCTTTAGCTCTTCTCCCCATGATGTTGTGTAACCTGCTGCGGGGTTTGAGGGATTTCGCGGTTGACGTGGTCCATGAGAGGGGCAGGAAAGATAACTTTCCCCGCACTGAGCTACCATTCCATTATCTAATGGGATGGTTGATTCTGCACCACCCGAACGTGATGAGTCCGGGTCCTGAAGACGATCACGTTTAAACCCTGATGATGCACCGAAGCTTCACTGCTGACGCGCATGGGTTTAAGCCCTGATGATGCGCCGAAGCTTCCCTGCTGACGCGTATGGGTTTAAGCCATAATGATGCGCCGAAGCTTCACTACTGACGCGTATAGGTTTAAACCCTGATGATGTGCCAGGCTTCTATGTCACCTGACTTTTTGTTTTTGCTGTGTCAGTGTCAATGACGATCCCTTTGCTGAATAAAGTCCTTCTGGATGCTTCTCTTTGCCAAATGGGAGTTGATTTCGACGAGGAGGTTACTAACCCCGCCAAGGCTGCTATCCTACTGAATCAGCCTTCCGAGAGATTGCTGTAAATCTGGGATCAGTCGCCTGCTTTCCTCCAGAGTATGATGGAGAGCGGTAAATTGAAATCCGTCGAGTCCGAGGATACGACTTTCTTGAAACCTGTCTTTCTATTTGGTGACCGCTTGAGCTCCACCGAGGTGAAGGTACTGAAGATCAAAGAAGACTGGTTCTTCTCTGTGAAGGGCATGGTTCTGTACATGCGGCAACTTGAACGTCAATTGCCGCTGACGGCCTTCTACCGTTTGGCTTCCAAGAGAAGGATGCCATGGGAACTTACTCCTTCTCAAAGAGGGGCAGTAGGGGGTACCCTTTCGATTTATGTTACTTCGAATCAAAGGGATACCTTAGCCGCCTCGCAAGCCGGGCCCTCGTTCAGTTGCCGAACTTTGTGCCCTGGGAGCCTTTATAGTGAGGTCCCTAATGACACCTTTGCCTTTGGTGCTTCGACCTTTGCAAATCGGATGTTAACGTCAAGGGTTATGTATCCGAAAGGTGGCTTTAGGGTTGAAGGTTGGTGTCACCACGTGCCGAAGTGGGACGAGTTGACCCTTTGGGTGTTGTCGAAGTACAAGGCTGAGCTTAAAGAGATTGGGCTGACGGCCGCTATCCATGCCACACAGGCCGGCGTGGATCTCAACAAGCATATGTTTCTTGCACTCTTGGAAATGTTCAATACCCAGACTGGCACTTTCTTTACTCCAATAGGGGAGTTGGGATTGGCTCTCCATAAGATGTACGAGGTATCCAAGCTTCCCTGGGGCTCGTAACCGTACGAAGAATATTTCCCAACAAATGAAGAGATCCTGGTTCAGGAAAAGAAGGAACCAGAGATGATGGTCGTCTTCAAAGAGGTGGCGAGCCATCATTATCTGCTGCAAGGGAAGGAGAAAGGCAAATCACAACCTCATGTGACTACTTGGAGGGATTATGTCTTCAAGCAGGACCTGGCGGACTCTACGAAGGTTCGGTTTATGACTCCACAGGGACTGAAGCCCGCAGAAGTAACCTCCGAAATGAGTCGACTAGACGAGAAGGCTCCTCGTTCAAATGAGAGTGGCGAGGATGTATACAGCTATTTCAGGCATTGCGTGCACCGGATGTCATCCAAGGCAGTGTTGACTGCGTACTTGATGATATGGCTCCGGGACTATGTGTTCTCAGGTGGGTCAGGCTCTGTGGAGAGGGTGACTCGGAACCTCATTTTACCAGCAGTAAAACTGGCTTTTGGTCGCCCTTTAGCTCTTCTCCCCGTGATGGTGTGTAACCTGCTACGGGGTTTGAGGGATTTCGCGGATGACGTGGTCCATGAGAGGGACAAGAAAGATAACTTTTCCCGTGCTGAGCTACCATTCCATTATCTAATGGGATGGTTGATTCTGCACCACCCGAACGTGATGAGTCCGGGTCCTGAAGACGATCACGTTGAAGGTGACGCCTTCATCCGTCGCTTCTACAAGAGGAAGTGGATGCACACCGGCGTCCCTGTCTGTAGGAGAGTCTTGTCTTATCTTCAGGGGTGAAAGATCATCAAGATCAGTCCCATCTTTAAAGATTTCGAGGCTGACCAAGATTTAGAAGACTCTGGTGAGGATGCGATCACTCTGCCGAAATAGGAGTTTTGTTGGTTGCAGAGTATTCGGTGTCACGACCCGCACCTGCTTTCGGATACGAGACGTGTCCAAGCCAGCCTACGCCGCAGAGTCGGCGGTAGAACACTGTCACGGCCAATATGCTCAAAATCACAAAAGTGTAACATTTGTTGCTCATTCACATTTCTAAGTTTATTAGAACATTTACAACATTTATAATTTAAGAAAATACAATGTTCTTACACATTTAATGAAAATAATGCCACTGTTATCTATTTCTAGGTTTCTATCTGCAAGTACCCCCGAATCTCCCAAGCTAAGTGAAGCCACAGCTAACCTGAAAAATGTTGGTTTTCAGTCAGGAATAGAACAAGCACACAAACCGACGATAAATCGAAAACATAATAGAATTAACAAGATATGAAAATAGCATATGAGAGATGAAAAGTAGAAAGATACTGATGACATGGCACGGTAGAAAGGACAAGGAAAATAAATAAAATATATCTACCTATGTGGTGTGAAATATCTGTTTCGACATGTGAATGGCTAGGGGGTAAATCCGGCACCCTGCACGTGTCATGTACAGCTGCTATTCTCCACGAAAGACACGGGGGATAGTTCTGGATAGTCCACATGTCTACTAAGATATTTTCCCTTCCGACTACTCCGTGTGACGAGCGTGTCAACAAGCAGCAAGACATATGTATAAACATGAAATGTATAGACTACTGTGAATCGAAAAGCAACCAGAAAGTGCACTTGCCTGAGGTCCTTAGCTGGTGAAACCAATACTCTCGTTGGGTCCAAGTTAGTCTGATTAGCCAAGGGTTGATGTAAAGTAATCAGAATCAAAAGAATTAGGAACACATGATTATGTTGGTTAAATAAGCCAAAAGGGAGATTGCTTAAGGAATCTTAGTCGAACATTAAACTAACTAACTTAATAGGAAGGCGATTAGTCGTGATTAACATTCTAACCAAAGAGGGGAATTACTTTAATACACATAGTTCGTATTTTAATCCTTTATATATATAGAATATGTATAACCATATTTAGAAAGTATTTATGATAAATATGAAAATTATATTTTCATTAGGTAAAATAAATTTAGATAATTATATAAAATATGAAAAATCATGTTTTTAGTCAAACTATAGTTTAATCAAATAGGCAGTACTATAATGATATATTTTTAGATTTGAAAGTGGTATTTAAGATACCGTATAAAATATAAGTATATCTTGTAGATGATAATAATAATATCACAAGGAAAATAATGGCAATAATATCAATGATAATATTATTAATAATAATAATTTAGCAGGAATAATAATACATGCACATATCCATATATTATACTAATACTACACTACACAAATCTTATAAACTCTTCTTGTAAAATCTGGCCCAAGTCTACATTATATAACTATACATATAAGCCCACTTAACAGACGATGTGAAGCCCATATTATTCCTTAATGCCAAAAATAGTTCATACATAAGTATATATGTATCCCAACAATTAAAGCCCATTTAAATAAATCTTGATAAGGATGATAATGATACTTCATAAAATAATCTTAGAGCCCAATTAACTCATTCTAATTAAAAGCCCAATTCCCTTCACTAAATTACCAGTATAACTCCTAAACACATAGAGAGAATGGTTGGGACAAGAATTTGGGGAAAGTAAGGAACATGGGAGGGAGAGGTGAAAGAAAGCTCACCGGAGAGGCGTTGCTCGGTCTGGCCGGAGGGCGGATCAGGTTGGAGAGGCCGGCGGGTTGTGGGCGGTCTGGATCTAGAGGGATCTAGCGTCGGTTGCTGGCGGTGGTTTAGGAGGCGCGGCCGCTCGCGGACGGAGGAACTCGACAGGTCGGACGCACTCACGCTGGCCTGGGTGTAAGGCGGAGGCCAGGGCAGCGGTCGGCGGGTTGTGGGCTCGTCGAGGCGCAGCTCGACAGGTAGGGCACGGTACCGGGAAAGGTCTAGCACCGGAGAGGTACGGCTCCCAACTGGGGTCCAGCGCTGAGGCGGTGTCGGGGTTAGCTTCGGCGGAGGCGGAGAACATGGTCTCGCCGGCGGAGTTTTGCTGGGCCGGGCGTCGGCCTGGGAGGAGTGGTCATCGATGGGCGGCAGGCGCCCGATGGTGGTGCTCACCGGGAAAGGGTCCGTCAGATCTGTCGTTCGAAGCCGCAAAGATGGGTACTCCGGTCCCAGCGACGCTTGGAGAGGGCGGCGAGAAGGTGCAACGCGCCATGGCAGCGCGGTCGCAGCAGGGCGCGCCAAGGCGGATCTGGAGGCCGGCAACGAGTTTTGTATCTCCGGGTGGCGGAGGCGCTGCCAGTCCGAGCGGTTCCGGCGTGCGAAGGGGCTGGCCGGGAAGGGCTCGACGCTAGATCTGGCAGCAAGGTGAGGTCGAGGCGGTCCGGCGGGAGCTCCGGTGGAGGCGTCGAGTCTAGGTTAGAGTCTTGATACGAATTTTTGTTAATGGTTGGATCGTGTTCGCATGTGGACACGGGATTTTCTTTGGGTTCTGTATTCGTGTCCGATTTGGACACAAGATTTTGTGCTGGTATATGAACTATATGGAGAGAATGGATGTGGACAGGGACATGGACACCTGGGTCCAGACACGGGCACAAAATTTTGGGTGTTGGATGTGTTGGTGGTGATGCCATCTGTTGTAGACGATGGTGGTGATGGGAATGATAGGAACGACCGGGGTCGGTCTGGCATCGAGGAGGAGAGGGTCGGACGTGGTGATGGTGAACGATGGTCGGGGTGGCGTTGGCTTACTGACAGAGGAGAGGGGATGGCGGAGATGATGCGTGTGGTTGTTTGTGGATTTCTGTGAGGTTGGAAGAAAAGATATGAGGAGCTCTCCTTAAATAGGAGATTAGTCTCCAAGTTTTGATAAGAACAAGGCGTTTGATTGGATAATCCTTCCCTTTGCTTCAAATCCAATAAGCATCTAAATTAACACTCGATCTACCCAAAAATTAACTAAATAATATTTATATTATATACTCGATATTCTTTAACAGTATTTAAATCGTATATATTGAGACCCAATTTCAAACAACTGATTACTGCTATCATTTAATATTTATCCAAAGTTTAAATCTTGTAAATTCCAATAAAACGAAATTGATCTTATCATAATCAATCAATGATTAATAGTTTAAATACATAAATTCAAATCAATATTATTGATAAATTTAAGAGTAGCGTTTTATAATTCTAGATCGAAACTAGATAAATCAAATCTTAATATAAATAATATATAAAATGTAATATTCAATAATATCCATCAATTTAAATTTGATGCATGAAAATCTTAATCTAGCAATGGGTTTTGCTAACAATATTTCTAGTATTATCGAAGTAACCCTATCAATATAATTGGTATTAGCAAAACTCTTTTAAAACATACCTTCATACTAGATAAGGTGTAAGGCTCCTGGTAGATAAAGCCCCCTCAAATAAATCTTTAATCAAAACTATTCTAAATCATAAACCATTACTTAATTAAAATCGATATTAAAATATCACGAAATTTTAAATCACATAGATCTACATTAATAAGGCGAGCATCAAAATAATTTTAAGTCACGTATTCAAATATTAGCAAATAATTTCAACATTCAAAAATATAATTAAAAACAAGGTCATCAATTTAAAATATATCTTAAGGAGGCCTGGCAAAATTAGGGTTAGAGATTTTGGGAAAGATTTCGGAATTAAGAATTTTATTTTGCACACAAATATCAACAATAGTTTTGAAAATCCGGAAGTGTAATTCCTGTGGTTCGTATTACGTATTCTTGGAATACGTGTACGTATTTTACCTTGTATTGCATTTGCTTGGCCATGGTTCATCTTGGTTCGGGTTGGTTCGGTTTGGGGTTGCTTTTGGTTCATTAAGAACCAAGGAGATGAACCCCCTACCTACCACCACCATCCCCATTTATTAACCCCCACTTCTTTCCCTCTCTTCATTAATCCTCTTCTTCTTCTTCCATTTACTTCTTCACCTATCAGAGAGAGAGAGAGAGAGGTTTAGGCAAGTGTAACTTGCTTCATGGAGGAATTCCAATTTTATTGCTTCATTCTCTTCCTTACATCATTTTAACTTACTTTAGTACTTGACATTTTTACTTTCCATGGCTAGATTCTGGTAGATCTATGCTTATGTTATTTTCAGATTTCTTGGGTTTTGATCTACTTAATCTTGCAATTGTCAAGTTCTGATGGTTCTATGTTGTAGAACATTTCATTCTGCCCCGTTTTGACCTATGAAAGTTCGGATTTGGACTCCGGATGAAGGTTCTATGCAGCTTGGTGGCCATGGCTTCTTGGTGAACTTCTTCTCGGAAATATTGGAGAAGAAGCACAGTCCCGAGCCGCATGGCAGTACTTGACCGCATGAACATTCATGCGGCAAGTCAGTACCAGCCGCATGCACTATTGTCTGGACTTGACCGCATGACAAGTTCATGCGACAAGTATTCCTTCCAGCCGTATGTAGTTCTTCTTACTTAAACCGTATGACTGAGCTTCCCAGTCCAGCCGCATGAGGAGTTCATTCCCAGCCGCATAAGATTCCTTTATCCCCTGGCCGCATGGGACTCGACTCGGTTCAGCCGTATAGCCTTTTGCTCTGCGGGCCGCATGAACCCGAGTCAGTTCCAGCCGCATGAGAGCCCTTCCCCCGTGAGCCGCATGGCGTTGTTCCCCACGTAACCGTATAGCGCCAATCCTCCTAGCCGCATGGAATGTTCTGGCTGAGCTGCATACGCCCCTCCTTACCACTGGCCGCATATGACTGATACCCTTCAACCGCATAAGCCTTTTCCTTTTAGCCGCATGCGCCTGACCCTATCCAGCCGCATGGGCTGTTCTCCTCCTAGCCACATGAGATCTTTCCTGGCCGCATAGGCCTGAGCCGCATGGTTCTTCTATAGCTCTATGTACTATTATTTTATTATTATCTACCCAAGTCTTGTAACCCCTATTGTATATTTTTACGTTCATGAACTTGATAATCACAAATTTACTTAATATGTTTGAAAATGATAATTGAACATGGCATGATAATGGCCCGTCGTGGCGCACTCCTGACAAGTACACCTGACATGATTTATTTAGAGCAACTGTTGCGACGGCTACCTGACATGACATGACCTGTATAATAACCTGAATACCGTGGGCGATTGTGCTTGTACAAATAAACCAGTCCTGTCTTGCATCATGTCTAGGACAGGGACTCCTGAGTACCACGGTCAGGAGTACCTATTAAAATGGACTAAGGTTAATAACTAGAATTACACAATAGTCATGAAGAGATTTTCCAGCTACAGGCAATCCCGTTACCTGGGCGCTCCTAGGATTTGTAGCCTGCCGTCGAGTAGGGCACATTTCCATTATACTGTCATGTGTTGCACCCTTCAAGCTACTTAAGGGTACATGCGTTTCCTGGACGATGTACCAACCTGAATTCAACCATAATCTTTCGACCTGGGTAACCTGGATGGTCTGCAGGGCTTGTGGCTGTAGAATAATCTTACTGCATCTTGTTAGTAATTAGGCTTGTGACAACCCTAGTTAGTTAAAGTATTAAGCCATAATTCTTGCTTGGCTGTGATTGATTGGATGGAGTCTAACCAGTCTAGTCTTGTCCTAATTCTGTTCCAGATTACTGCATGACCAGAATGCCTGTATTTATTTTACCGATAAATGGTGAGAATTCCAAGTTCTGTTCAGACGAAGGGTTACAATCCCGGTCCTTGTTTGGTTTACGGGTTGTAACCTGGCTATCTGAATAGTCCCATGGTTATTTCATCATATATCACCCTGTTATGCTTTTCTTAAACTCATGTCTTATTTATTACCTTATTGTTATTTTGTGCTAATTGCTGGTTTTAGTTCCTAAGTGAAGCCTCCTTTGTGGCACTTGCTCTTTTTGGGGTCTGACTCAGTTGATTTTGTATGGCCAGATTTCGGAGCAGCTCCAGAGGATCTACCAACCTTTCAGCCCGATGGTGACCACCAGGCGTAATTGGGGCAACGAGTGGGTTCTTTTTGGCTCTCCCACTCTATTGTAAAAATATTCTTTTGAGGCGTTTAGCCGACGTGCACCTGTTTAGCTCGATTGTACTTTTACTTATTGTCTGCCTACGGGCTGTAACATGATTGACAGATCCTAGGGTTGATCATGTATGAGTAAAACTCTTGCTAGTCCGGACATTTTGTAACGACTAGCTTCATGATCATCTAAATATGTAATATTTGGGATGCCTTACTATTGTATATTTAATGATCATACATCTTGTAACTTTTATTCACTTGCTTACGATTGAGACAATTGGCTTGTTCATGACCTTAAGAGACTGTTGGCTTGTAGTAAACCCTCATGTATCTAGACAGTCGTGACCGTATAGTGAGATGGATTCCATTTCATATACGTAGCTGGCTATGTCTGCCCCCGCTCTCCAGTATTCTGGTTCTGGGGCGTGACATGGTTTAAGTGGTGGCCCATGCAGCTCTTGTTCATCAAGATATGTGAGGGTTTACTGAATAGATGTCTCAATCAGTATTCGCCCTTGATCTCTGCTCGCATCATCTGAATCCCTGGATTCTTGTCCTGATTATATGCTTGTATCGTTGATCTGTCATGGTCCTTCCTTATTGTTCCCTATGTCGACTTCTTCAGCGGTATCGTTCCTGGACCTGCCGGTCAGCAAGGTGGAGTACTTTCCGGGGACCAGCAGCAACCTGGAGATCAAGCCCAGCATTCCGGAGTAGCCTCCAGAGTCGTGCCTTCTAGCGAAGAGCCACCAGTCCAGCCAGTTCAGCCTGCCGAACCTGATGATGGCACTTTGGTAGGACTCGTCAGGACCTTGATAGCTTCCCAAGATTGTCGTAGAGATGTCTTACACAAGGCAATGACAGATGCTTTGACCAGAGGAGGTCATCAGGGTAACAGCACGGCCAACAGCTTCAAGCGCTTGAACCCTCCCTTCTTCGACGGTAGTGAAGATGCTATCGCTGCAGATGTGTGGCTTCAGGATACAGAGGTGATTCTAGAAGCATCCAGGACCCCAGATAACGAGAAGGTGGCCGTGGGGCGCCTACAGTTGCTAGATCTTGCCCGCAGCTGGTGGGCGGCTCAGGCCATTGGATTAGCAGCACCCATTGCTTGGGCAGTATTCAGAGAGAGGTTCTAGACCAAGTATTTTGATGCTGTAGCTCGGTATGATATACAGACGAGGTTCACCAATCTGAAGAGGATGGGCAGGACGGTCGATGGATATGCGACCGAGTTTTCCAGACTTAGTCGGTTTGCTCCCACCTTGGTGGCAACCGAGTATGATAGAGCCCAGCGATTCCAGCAGGGGCTTCACCAGGAGATTTTGTTAGCAGTTGAGCAGTTTGAGCATCAGACTTTTGATGCGGTCTTGAGAGCAGCTAGGAGGCATGAGTATACCTCCCAGAGGATCGTGGATAGGGCCGGAGGTCGGAAGAGATCCCACGGCCAGATGAATCAGTATTCGGCCCCAGCCCCGGCAGCCAAGGCTTTGACTATTGGAGCTCCGAGACGGGTGGCCTCCGTGACGTCGGTTTAGCATTCAGCTCTGACGCACCCTCAGCAGCAGAAGCAGAAGCAGTCTTCCGCAGTAGGATGTTCTCTTTGTGGGAAACCAGGCCATGTAGTGGCAGAGTGCCGCAGGGCACAGGGATTGTGTCTGGCTTGTGGAGCACCAGACCATAGGGTTGGATCCTGTCCAAACAGGGGTGGTTCATCATCATCCAACCTTTCTAGCTCTTCAGTGAGAGGATCAGCTCCAGTCCAGCAGCAGCACCCATTGCCGAGGCCTTTGCCGCCTCAGTCCCAAGTATTCCAGCCATAACACCCCCAGCAGTATGCCCAAGCCGAAGCCCAGAGTCAGAGCAGGCAGCAAGGATTTCAGCAGAGGGGACCAGCACCCCGAGGGCACGGTCAGGCTATGGTGATGACCGTGGAGGAAGGATTGGCACCAGGAGAGGTAGTGGCAGGTACTATTCTCGTCAACTCCTTTCCAGCTTCAGCTTTATTTGATTCTGGTGCATCACATTCATTTATGTCTGCACGATTTGCGACACGGATATGATTGGAGCCCGAGTCATTATCAGTAAGGCTCAGTATACTTACTGGTAACGGACTTATGGGAGTAGATAGAGTATTTTCCTCGTGTCGGATAGTAGTTAGCGGTAGAGAGTTTCCCGCTAGATTGATAGAATTCCCGATGGCCGATTATGATGTGGTCTTAGGGATGGATTGGTTGAGGAACCAGTATGCTAGAATAGACTGCCATATTGGTAGGGTTATTTTAGCATTCCAGGCGGGCCAGAGTTTTTCTTCTCTCGAGGTGAGGTTGAGTCTTCTTCTCCGATGTTGCGGATGGCAGTAGCAGCAGTTCAGTTGCCCAGGGTAGTCGATGAGTTCCCAGATGTTTTCCAGAAGAGCTTCCAGGTATGCCGCCAGAGCGGAAGATCGAGTTCACCATAGACTTGATTCCTGGGATAGCCCCAGTGTCAGAGAGAGTCTACATGATGGCACCGTCAGAATTGGAGATATTGTACAAGATAATTGAGGAAATCAGAACCAAGAGATTCATTCATGCTAGTGGATCGCCTTGGGGAGCCCTGATACTTCTTGTAAAAAAGAAGGATGGTACGCCCAGATTGTGTGTTGATTATCGTACCTTGAACTCAGTGACAATCAAGAACAGATATCCTCTCCCAAGGATTGATGACTTGTTTGATCAGCTCAAAGGGGCAGCAGTATTCTAGAAGATCGATTTGCGTTCAGGATATCATCAGATAAGAGTCAGAGAGTAGGACATCCCGAAGACAGCTTTTAGATCGAGGTATGGGCATTGGGAGTTCATTGTTATGCCCTTCGGAGCAACCAATGCGCTGGCAGTATTCATGGACCTCATGAATCGTATCTTTATGCCTTACTTGGATCGGTTTGTGATTGTGTTCTTGGATGACATCCTGGTTTACAGTTAGAATAAGGCGGAGCATGAGCAGCATCTCCGTGTGGTTCTTCAGACTCTCAGGGAAAATCAGTTATATGCCAAGTTCAGTAAATGCGAGTTCTGGCTCGATCACATTTCGTACTTGGGTCATATCATTACTAGAGGAGGAGTAGAAGTGGATCCCCAGAAGATTGTGGCTATTGAGTCATGGCCAGTGCCCAGAACCGTTGCAGAAGTTCGCAGTTTTCTTGGATTGGCCGGCTACTAGCGACGGTTTGTTTCAGATTTTGCTCTGATTTCAGCGCCATTGACCCAGTTGACCCGCAAGGATGCACAGTTTGCTTGGACAGCAGAATATCAGAGTTCTTTTGAACAGTTGAAGCGGGACCTGATAACGGCACCCATTCTCACGCTTCCAGATGGAACTGGAGGATTCTCAGTGTATTGTGATGCTTCGGGCAGAGGTTTAGGATGTATTCTGATGCAGCATGGGAAGGTAATAGCCTATGCGTCACGACAACTTCGTGATCATGAGAGGAATTATCCAACCCATGACTTGGAGCTGGCAGCAGTAGTGTTTGCACTTAAGTTGTGGAGGCACTATTTGTATGGAGATAGGGTAGAGATTTTTACCGACCACAAGAGCCTGAAATATATTTTCACCCAGAAGGATCTTAACATGCGTCAGAGAAGGTGGCTAGAGCTTCTTGTAGATTATGATGTCAACTTGCAGTATCATCCCGGGAAGGCCAACGTCGTTGCAGATGCATTGAGCAGGAGAGCCGGAGTCTATTTCCTAACGGCACAACCAGAGCTGTTAGCAGATCTTCAGAAGATGGGTATAGAAGTTGTTCTCCCTTCCAGTGTGGCATTGATGGCCAGTATACAAGTTCAGTCCACTATAGTCGAGAGGATCCGGATGGCACAGTCGACAGATTCTAAGCTTCAGCGACTCAGAACAAAGTGTGAGGCAGGACGAAGACCAGAGTTATGCATTCATAAGGATGGTACACTTCGACATGGTAAGCGTCTTTGTGTACCCAGTGGAGATATCGGGCAGGAGATCATGGCAGAGGCTCACAGTTCGCAGTATTCTATTCACCCCGGCGGTACGAAGATATACCGTGATATCCGTCAACACTTTTGGTGGAATGGCATAAAGCGGGAGATAGCCCGGTTTGTCTCTCGTTGTTTAGTCTGCCAACAAGTCAAGGCTGAACATCAGAGGCCGGCTGGACTTTTTCAGCCTTTGCCCATTCCAGAATGGAAGTGGAAACATGTGACCATGGACTTCGTGACTGGATTACCTAGATCCCCAGCTAGTAGAGATGCTATCTGGGTTATAGTTGATCGGCTCATGAAGGTGGCTCACTTTCTTCTATTCCGAGTTGGTCAGCCGACAGCTCAGTTAGCAGAGAAGTACCTCAGGCAGATTGTCAGGTTGCACGGAGTGCCAGTCAGTATCACCTCGGACCGGGATTCAAGATTTACGTCATACTTTTGGCGTAGCCTGCAAGAGAGTTTGGGGACTCATCTCCAGTTCAGTTCAGCCTATCACCCGCAGACAGATGGCCAGTCGGAACGCACGATCCAGACTCTTGAAGATATGTTGCGGTCCTGTACACTTGACTTTGGTGGTTCGTGGGAAGATCACCTACACTTGGTGGAGTTCTCGTACAACAACAGCTTCCAGGCAAGTATCCAGATGGCACCGTTCGAGGCACTGTATGGTAGGAAGTGCAGATCCCCGCTAGCCTGGGACGATGTCGGAGAGAGGCAGATGCTCGGTCCGGAAATGATTGCCCAGACAGTTGAAGTGGTCAGAAGAGTCCGGGATCATCTTCGAGTTGCCCAAGATCGCTAGCGCCATTGGGCCGAATCTCATCGGCGCCCTCTCGAGTTTTCGGTCGGCGACCATGTATTCCTGAGGATTTCGCCTAACCGTGGCGTCATTCGTTTCGGCGTACGAGAAAAGCTTAGTCTTAGGTATATAGGGCCGTTCGATATTCTGGAGCGAGTAGGAGATGTGTCCTATCGTCTCGCTCTTCTGCCGTCGTTAAGCGAGGTGCATGACGTGTTCCATGTATCCCAATTACGACGGTATATTTCGGACCCGAGCCACATCCTAAATCATTCGAAATTGGTTGTTGGTACCAACCTTTCGTATGAGGAGCGGCCCGTGTCTATATTGGATCAGAGAGAGAAGATACTCAAGAACAAGACTATCAAGTTAGTCTGAGTCGCTTGGGGTTATCACTCTTTGGGTGAGTCAACGTGGGAGCATGAGGATGATATCTGATTGCGATATCTCGACTTGTTTGACTCATGAGGTATAATGTCTTCCTTATGTCACATACCTTCGATTCCTTGCTTGCATGATTGATTGATTGCCTAGTTAATGCTTGCTTGCGATTAGTGTAGCTTGTCATTTGCTCCTCTAGCCTCTTAATTAAATTTCGAGGACGGAATTCTTTTAAGGTGGGTAGAGTTGTAATGCCTGTGGTTCGTATTACGTATTCTTAGAATACGTGTACGTATTTTACCTTGTGTTGTATTTGCTTGGCCATGGTTCATCTTGGTTCGGGTTGGTTCGGTTTGGGGTTGTTTTTGGTTCATTATGAACCAAGGAGATGAACCCCCTACCTACCACCACCATCCCCATTTATTAACCCCCACTTCTTTCTCTCTCTTCATTAATCCTCTTCTCCTTCTTCCATTTACTTCTTCACCTACCAGAGAGAGAGAGAGAGAGGGAGAGAGAGAGAGAGAGAGAGAAAGAGAGAGAGGTTTAGGCAAGTGCAACTTGCTTCATGGAAGAATTCCAATTTTATTGCTTCATTCTCTTCCTTACAGCATTTTAACTTACTTTAGTACTTGACATTTTTACTTTCCATGGCTAGATTCTGGTAGATCTACACTTATGTTATTTTTGGATTTCTTGGGTTTTGATCTACTTAATCTTGCTATTGTCAAGTTCTGATGGTTCTATGTTGTAGAGCATTTCATTCTGCCCCGTTTTGACCTATGGAAGTTCGGATTTGGACTCCGGATGAAGGTTCTATGCAGCTTGGTGGCCATGGCTTCTTGGTGAACTTCTTCTCGGAAATATTGGAGAAGAAGCACAGTCCCGAGTCGCATGGCAGCACTTGACCACATGAACATTCATGCGACAAGTCAGTTCCAGCCGCATGCACTATTGTCTGGACTTGACCGCATGACAAGTTCATGCGGCAAGTATTCCTTCCAGCCGCATGTAGTTCTTCTTACTTAAACCGTATGACTGAGCTTCCCAGTCCAGCCGCATGAGGAGTTCATTCCCAGCCGCATAAGATTCCTTTATCCCCTGGCCGCATGGGACTCGACTCGGTTCAGCCGCATAGCCTTTTGCTCTACGGGCCGCATGAACCCGAGTCAGTTCCAGCCGCATGAGAGCCCTTCCTCCGTGAGCCGCATGGCGTTGTTCCCCTTGTAACCGCATAGCGCCAATCCTCCTAGCCGTATGGAATGTTCTGGCTGAGCCGCATACGCCCCTCCTTACTACTGGCCGCATATGACTGATACCCTTCAACCGCATAAGCCTTTCCCTTTTAGCCGCATGCGCCTGACCCTATCCAGCCACATGGGCTGTTCTCCTCCTAGCCACATGAGATCATTCCTGGCCGCATAGGCCTGAGCCGCATGGTTCTTCTATAGCCCTGTGTACTATTATTTTATTATTATCTACCCATGTCTTGTAACCCATATTGTATATTTTTACGTTCATTTTATATCTTTACGCCTTTTTGTCATGAACTTAATAATCACGAATTTACTTAATATGTTTGAAAATGATAATTGAACATGGCATGATAGTGGCCCATCGTGGCGCACTCCTGATAAGTACACCTGACATGATTTATTTGGAGCAGCTGTTACGACGGCTACCTGACATGACATGACCTGTATAATAACCTGAACACCGTGGACGATTGTGCTTGTACAAATAAATCAGTCCTATCTTACATCATGTCTAGGACAGGGACTCCTGAGTACCACGGTCAGGAGTACCTATTAAAATGGACTAAGGTTAATAACTAGAATTACACAATAGTCATGAAGAGATTTTTCAGCTACAGGTAATCCCGTTACTTGGGCGCTCCTGGGATCTGTAGCCTGCCGTCGAGTAGGACACATTTCCAGCACACTGTCATGTGTTGCACCCTTCAAGCTACTTAAGGGTACATGCATTTCCTGGACGATGTACCCACCTGAATTCAACCCTAATCTTTCGACCTGGGTAACCTGGATGGTCTGCAGGGTTTGTGGCTGTGGAATAATCTCACTGCATCTTGTTAGTAATTAGGCTTCTGACAACCCTAGTTAGTTAAAGTATTAAGCCGTAATTCTTGCTTGGCTGTGAATGATTGGATGGAGTCTAACCAGTCTAGTCTTGTCCTGATTCTGTTCCAGATTACTGCATGACCAGAATGCCTATATTTATTTTACCGATAAATGGTGATAATTCCAAGTTCTGTTCAAACGAAGGGTTACAACCCCGGTCCTTGTTTGGTTTACGGGTTGTAACCTGGCTATCTGAATAGTCCCATGGTTATCTCATCATATATCACCCTGTTATGCTTTTCTTAAACTTCTGTCTTATTTATTACCTTATTGTTATTTTGTGCTAATTGCTGGTTTTAGTTCCTAAGTGAAGCCTCCTTTGTGGCACTTGCTCTTTCTGGGGTCTGACCCAGCTGGTTTTGTATGGCCAGATTTCGGAGCAGCTCCAGAGGATCTACCAACCTTTCAGCCCGATGGTGACCACCAGGCGTAACCGGGGCAACGAGTGGGTTCTTTTTGGCTCTTCCACTCTATTGTAAAAATATTCTTTTGAGGCGTTTAGCCGACGAGCACCTGTTTAGCTCGATTGTACTTTTACTTATTGTCTGCCTACGGGCTGTAACATGATTGACAGATCCTAGGGTTGATCATGTATGAGTAAAACTCTTGCTAGTCCGGACATTTTGTAACGACTAGCTTCATGATCAGCTGAATATGTAATGTTTGGGACGCCTTACTATTGTATATTTAATGAACATACATCTTGTAACTTTTATTCACTTGCTTACGATTGAGACAATAGGCTTGTTCATGACCTTAAGAAACTGTTGGCTTGTAGTAAACCCTCATGTATCTAGACAGCCGTGACCGTATAGTGAGATGGATTCCATTTCATAAACGTAGCTGGCTATGTCTGCCCCCGCTCTCCAGTATTCTGGTTCTGGGGCATGACAGGAAGGGGAGTTACAAATCTACCCACCTTAGAAATAAATTCGTCCTCGAATTTCAAAGGCACGATTAGGTATGATTAAGATTATAATCAAGAAGTGTGTTGATCAAAGATCAAACGAGTAAGATTGTGAAAACATGGCACGATTAAGGTATAGTCAAAAGGATACAATTATAATGGTCAAAGGTATGATCGGAATAAGATTAGCTAAAATAAGGAAGAGTCGTTAGGCACGATTAACTAGTAATTGAAATGACCAACGATCAAAAGTTTAGGCAACATACAATAAGATTAAAATTACTTAGATACGAGTAGGATGTAGTTACGATCACGACTAATCATGCAAGGCACCCAAGCATACTTAAAATTCGGCTCGAGTTTGAATATGATTAAACTAAACATGATCAGGGCTGGAATAATTCTAAATTTAAATTTAGCCATAATAGAGTTTGAACTATAGGCATGTCTATGACTATAGTCAAATAGTCTAGTCACGGTCAAAGTCGTTTAGATGGAAGTTCAATTATGGTTGACTTGATTAACTATTCAAGCAAAATTGTTTAGGCATGGTTTAAGAATCAAAGTCTTGATAAATATGCGGATTGACTCGATCGAAATATAATAAAATTATTCTAGGCACGGTCGAAAGCGTTCAAGAATGGTCAAATCAAAATCGTGTTGATTTGATTAACTATTTATCCCTAATCAATTAGGCACGAGCCCTAGAATCAAGTTCTAAGTATGTTTAGGAATCTAGTGGAAGAAAAATAGGTTTGAGAGAGAACAAATCGAACAAGTTTATTGAGAAGATGGTAATAAGGCATAAATCAATTTGGAAGCTTAACATTTATATGCCATTAAAAGACGTAGCCTACATGGTATTCGAAACTCGTAAACATGATCGAAGTCATTTTACCGAGAATTTATGCCTCGCCAGTGTACATCTAGCTGCAATAAACTCTTGATTCCACGACTCAAGCAAGGATACGGTAACGAATATCCAATCAACTCTATCCAATCTGGACATAACACTTAAGACGAAGATAGGACGACCAAGATATAGCTTTGACAATATTCGATAACTCATACTTACTCGAGATTACTTCAACTTAGGGATCATGCCTCGCCAGTGCGCTCCTGGCTGCAGTGAACCCACAGTCTCCATAAGTCAAATAAGTGGCGATAGTGCGCGGCTGTCTGCCATCACAAGTCATCGAAATTATTACAACTATATCCCCAAGAATATCGAGGAGTTTAAAATATCATACAAGTTGAATAAGATAGAATGCAGGTATCCGTTCTTCAAGTATAATATCAGCTTCTTGAAAGGAAAAAATTTTTGTTTAGGAAGGGTAATGATCGAAGTCAAAAATAAGTAAAAGATCTTATAATCCTTATTTCATGGATATTCAATATTCAAAGATTTAGAGTAAACTTTTGAATCCAAAAACTTAACTCGAGATTAATAGAAAATTGAGTGGGAAGTTAATTCAAAAATAATTCCTTAGGGCCAAGGAAAAGAATATAAGGGATACGAACTTATGATGTGGCGGTATTTAGAAAAGGCATAAGATAAAGTTGTACAAATGATCATGATTAGGGGGAAAATGACTGAAGGAAAAAGAGAGAGAAACTTAAATGTATATTTCCCTAATAGTCAAGATCGAGAAAAATAGGTATAAAGCACCATGTCTATCTATTATGAATATATATATATATATATATATATATATATATATATATATATATACACAAGTATATGTGTATAGCCTAAGTAAATCACAAAAATCCCAAATTATCATTCTTAAGAGAAGATTACCCTATTTTCAAGTAAATTATAAATTTAAATAGCAAATATACATATATTATATTAAATATACGATTTATAGAAATTATTCACGAGACTAAAAATTAGACTACCAATATATATATACACATCTATATATCTACATGGACGACGTTGGTCGCCCTACTTGATCACCAGGACTTGGGTTGAGTTCGGACTAGTTTGGAATAATCGGGCCTTCTAAAAGTCAATAATCTTAATAATAAATAATTAATTTATTCCTAGGGTTATGTCACGATTTGGCCTGGTTTTCCTAGTTAGAATACATCTATGACTCGGCCTTCTCTGCCATGGCTAGAACATTAGTCGAGGCACAAGACCACACTATCTATGTCATGATTTCTAGTCATCTTGTGCTATAAATCTTAACCATGACTAAACCCTTCTATAACTATAATAAAATTCAAAAAATCATAATTTAACCAAAATAAATAAAATTTATTTAAAAAAAATTGCAGAAAGAGGGGTTACGGTCAAAAATGGGATTCCAGGAAGACCTAAGTTGATGAGTAAATCGTCTACCCACCTTAGGTCATATCGTCGTGTCAAAATGTGATAGTGTATCTATATAAAAAAAAAACTTTCAGGTTATCTACATTTAAAAAATTGTATGCCCAAATCCTTAACTAACCAATAATCAAATTAATGAGGGACTC
Source organism: Iris pallida (assembly GCA_029216955.1). Classification (NCBI taxonomy): domain Eukaryota; kingdom Viridiplantae; phylum Streptophyta; class Magnoliopsida; order Asparagales; family Iridaceae; genus Iris; species Iris pallida. Next base: position 13,220,291 of record JANAVB010018199.1, on the reverse strand, counting down.
CTATTCCTAGTCAAATCTTAAATCATTTTAATCCTAATTATGAATGAGCATTTCCTGGGCGCAGGCTCGCAGCAGTACGACTAATATGGTACTACCGCGAGTTCGCATAATTTGCAAAGACCGACCTGCATGGGCCACCACAAAAACTTGTCACGATTCGCACTCGCTTTCGGATACGAGACATGTCCAAGCCAGCCTACGCCGTAGAGTCGGCGGTAGAACGCTGTCACGGCCAATATGCTCAAAATAAAAAAAGTATAACATTTGTTGCTCATTCACATTTCTAAGTTTTTTTAGAACATTTACAACATTTATAATTTAAGAAAATACAATGTTCTTACACATTTAATGAAAATAATGCCACTGCTATCTATTTCTAGGTTTCTGTCTGCAAGTACCCTCGAATCTTCCAAGCTAAGTGAAGCCACAGCTAACCTGAAAAATATTGGTTTCCAGTCAGGAATGGAACAAGCACACAAACCGACGACAAATCAAAAACATAATAGAATTAACAAGACATGAAAATAGTATATAAGAGATGAAAAGTAGAAAGATACTGATGACATGGCATGGTGGAAAGGACAAGGAAAATAAATAAAAGACATCTACCTATGTGGTGTGAAATATCCGTTTCGACATGTGAATGGCTAGGGGGTAAATCCGGCACCCTGCACGTGTCGTGTGCAGCTGCTATTCTCCACGAAAGACACGGGGGATAGTTCTGGGTAGTTCACATGTCTACTAAGATATTTCCCTTCTGACTACTCCGTGTGACGAGTGTGTCAACAAGCAGCGAGACATATGTATAAACATGAAATGTATAGACTACTATGGATCGAAAAACAATTAGAAAGTGCACTTGCCTGAGGTCCTTAGCTGGTGAAACCAATACTCTCATTGGATCCAAGTTAGTCTGATTAGCCGAGGGTTGATGTAAAGTAATCATAATCAAAAGAATTAGGAACATATGATTATGTTGGTTAAATAAGCCAAAAGGGAGATTGCTTAAGGAATCTTAGTTGAACATTAAACTAACTAACTTAATAGGAAGGCGATTAGTCGTGATTAACGTTCTAACCAAAGAGGGGAATTACTTTAATACACATAGTTCGTATTTTAATCCTTTATATATATATAGAATATGTATAACCATATTTAGAAAGTATTTATGATAAATATGAAAACAATATTTTCATTAGGTAAAATAAATTTAGATAATTATATAAAATATGAAAAATCATGTTTTTAGTCAAACTATAGTTTAATCAAATAGGCAGTACTATAATGATATATTTTTAGATTTGAAAGTGGTATTTAAGATTCCGTATAAAATATAAGTATATCTTTTAGATGATAATAATAATATCACTAGGAAAATAATGGCAATAATATCAATGATAATATTATTAATAATAATAATTTAGCAGGAATAATAATACATGCACATATCCATATATTATACTAGTACTACACTACACACATCTTATAAACTCTTCTAGTAAAATCTGGCCCAAGTCTACATTATATAACTATACATATAAGCCCACTTAACAGACGATGTGAAGCCCATATTATTCCTTAATGCCAAAAATAGTTCATATATAAGTATATATGTATCCTAACAATTAAAGCCTATTTAAATAAATCTTGATAAGGATGATAATGATACTTCATAAAATAATCTTAAAGCCCAATTAACTCATTCTAATTAAAAGCCCAATTCCCCTCACTACATTACCAGTATAACTCCTAAACACACAGAGAGAATGGTTGGGACAAGAATTTGGGGAAAGAAAGGAACATGGGAGGGAGAGGGGAAAGAAAGCTCACCGTAGAGGCGTTGCTCGGTCTGGCCGGAGGGCGGATCAGGTTGGAGAGGCCGACGGGTTGTGGGCAGTCTGGATCTAGAGGGATCCAGCGGCGGTTGCTGGCGATGGTTTAGGAGGCACGGTCGCTCATGGGTGGAGGAACTCGACAGGTTGGGCACACTCGCGCTGGCCTGGGTGCAACGCGGAGGCCAGGGCAGCGGTCGGCGGGTTGTGGGCTCGTCGAGGCGTGGCTCGACAGGTAGGGCACGGCACCGGAAAAGGTCCAGCACTGGAGAGGTACGGCTCCCAACAGGAGTCCGGAGCTGACGCGGTGTCGGGGTTAGCTTCGGCGGAGGCGGAGAACATGGTCTCGCCGGCGGAGTTTTGGTGGGCCGGGCGTCGGCCTGGGAGGAGTGGTCATCGATGGGCGGCAGGCGCCCGATGGTGGTGCTCACCGGCAGAGGGTCGGTCGAATCTGCCGTTCGAATTCGCAAAGATGGGTACTCCGGTCCCAGCGACGCACGGAGAGGGCGGCGAGAAGGTGCAATGCGCCATGACAGTACGGTTGCAGCAGGGCGCGCCAAGGCGGATCTGGAGGCCGGCAGCTGGTTTTGCATCTCCGGGTGGCGGAGGCGCTGCCAGTTCTAGCGGTTCTGGCACGCGAAGGGGATGGCCGAGAAGGGCTCGACGCTAGATCTGGCAGCAAGGTGAGGTCGGGGCGGTCCGGCGGGAGCTCTGGTGGAGGTGCCGAGTCTAGGTTAGAGTCTTGATACAAATTTTTGTTAATGGTTGGATCGTGTCCGCATGTGGACACAGGATTTTCTTTGGGTTCTGTATTCGTGTCCGATTTGGACACGAGATTTTGTGCTAGTGTATGAACTGTATGGAGAGAATGGATGTGGACAGGTACGCGGACACCTAGGTCCGGACACGGGGATAAAATTTTGGGTGTTGGATGTGTTGGTGGTGATGCCATCTGTTGTAGACGATGGTGGTGATGGGAATGATGGGAACGACGGGGGTCGGTCTGGCATCAAGGAGGAGAGGGTCGGAGGTGGTGATGGTGAATGACGGTCGGGGTGGCGTTGGCTTACTGACAGAGGAGAGAGGATGGCAGAGATGATGCGTGTGGTTGTTTGTGGATTTCTGGGAGGTTGGGAGAAAAGATATGAGGAGCTCTCCTTAAATAGGAGATTAGTCTCCAAGTTTTGATAAGAACAAGGAGTTTGATTGGATAATCCTTTCCTTTGTTTCTAATCCAATAAGCATCTAAATTAACACTCGATCTACTCAAAAATTAACTAAATAATATTTAAATTATATACTCAATATTCTTTAACAGTATTTAAATCGTATATATTGAGACCCAATTTCAAACAACTGATTACTGCTATCATTTAATATTTATCCAAAGTTTAAATCTTGTAAATTCCAATAAAGCAAAATTGATCTTATCATAATCTATCAATGATTAATAGTTTAAATACATAAATTCAAATCAATATTATCGATAATTTTAAGAGTAGCGTTTTATAATTCTAGATCGGAACTAGATAAATCAAATCTTAGTATAAATAATATATAAAATGTAATATTCAATAATATCCATCAATTTAAATCTAATGCATGAAAATCTTAATCTAGCAATGGGTTTTGCTAACAATATTTCTAGTATTATCGAAGTAACCCTATCAATATAATTGGTATTAGCAAAACTCTTTTTAAAACATACCTTCATATTAGATAAGGTGTAAGGCTTCTGGTAGATAAATTCCCCTTTTTTATTTAAATCAATAAATCTTTAATCAAAACTATTCTAAATCATAATCCATTACTTAATTAAAATTGATATTAAAATATCACAAAATTTTAAATCACATAGATCTACATTAATAAGGCGAGCATCAAAATAATTTTAAGTCACGTATTCAAATATTAGCAAATAATTTCAACATTCAAAAATATAATTAAAAACAAGGTCATCAATTTAAAATATATCTTAAGGAGGCCTGTCAAAATTAGGGTTAGAGATTTTGGGAAAGATTTTGGAATTAAGAATTTTATTTTGCACATAAATATCAACAATAGTTTTGAAAATCCGGAAGGAGAGTTACATTCGGCCTTCCCACTTGGTCTACCGAAACCAGAATAAGTTTTATCGGGAGCCATATCTGCCGAGCCGGTTTGCTCGCCAGTTTGGTTATACCCAGTTAATGTTACGGAACCCCAGTAACAGTCTAGGGTTTGCTGAAAGTTTGCTAGATGGAGCCCGGGGTTGGCAATATTACAATGCCGGGTGCACTAGGGTTCGTTTTAATATACCAGTTCATAACCCTCGGCCACAGATCTTGTATTCGACCGTTAAGCTATATTGTGCCATGAATACTGTGACTCCTGATTATGATAGGGAGACTAGTTTCATTGTTGGAACTCAGCTTGAGGCTACGAAGAACATGTTGGCGGCGGCCCGGTCATATCGTCCACCAGAGTTGGCAGGATATCGGGCTGCGGTTGCAGCATCAACGGGAGGCACTCGGGAAGATCCCCTAGCTGGGAAGAGGCAGGCTATCACAGAAGTCGGTTCGTCTACACCGAAAAGGTCGAGAAAAGCGACAACTCCAAGGGCAGCTACGGGAGTGCCGCCTGTAAAGCCAATAGAATCGGTTCCTGCTGAGGTAAAGGCGTACCCCATAGTCTGGCTTCTTCTGTTATTTTTGTGACATATGATTTCTTTTTGTAGGAACCGTTGAAGAAGAAGACCCAGGTTTCAAAACCGGGCGCCAGTAAACCGAAGGAGGTGGCGAGCTCATCTGATGAGCGTATTCCTTCGATTGTAACGTCTCCCGTGGAGGAGAATCCTGACAATGCCGTTCCTGCAGAGACTTTAGTATCTCCAGATTATGTTGGAAGGGAAGCTAAGGTTGAAGTAGTTCCCGGAAAGGTTCAAGCTGTCGTGGGGGCCTCTGATATTGAGGACCCAGCAGATAAGGGGCTTCCAGATGAGAAAGAGAAGTGGAGTTCGTCGTCTTCAGATGACGTTCCTCCAGAGATGATGGAGCCTGTAGCAGGAGCAACAGGCATGATAGAAACAGAGGAGAGGGCCGACTCCCCTTCTTGTCATGATGAGGGGAGGTCGGCTGTATCTTTGCCGAGCCCTACCCCAGACTCAGCAGCGGAGGCTGAGGTGGTTGCCGACTAGAAGGCAGCGATAGATTCTATCCCCGTAGAGGGATCTGATGAGAAAGGTGAGACTCGTCCGTCGAGCCTGACTCCAGGGGAGCCGAGTTAGGAAACAAGTGCTGATCTCGCTGCTTTGCCAGAGGGGGAAGGTCCCGTACGGCCTGCTGACAATGTGTTGGAGATGGAGGAGATAGCCCCTGACGTTGGAGGTCCCTCAGAGCTTGAGAAGGGTAAGGATTTGCTGGAAACCCCTGTTGCTCCTTCTACTTGGGGCACGATATTGATGCCCCTTTCGGCTCCTTCCGCTCTTTTGGCTCCTCGGGCCAGAGGTGAGGTTCAAGCCCCTGTTAAGGGAGAGTCCGTTGATGCCGAGGTTTTAGCCTCGTAGATTGAAGCCGACGGGTCTTCTTTCAGTCCGCCGTCTAGAGTAGCTCCTCCAACTCCTGCTATGACACCACAAGTACTGGCGGATACGGATGAGTACGTAAAGTTTTTCGTTGAGGCGATGTAGGCGATGTACAAGATGCTGCAGAGGGGCGTATCGGCAGTGATGAATGCCAATGGGAGTTTCACGAGGGCAAAAACCATCGCACTCCCTCACATTGGTCTGATACGTTCCCACCAGGGCCATGATCATATGGCCGAGATTCTGGAGGCATCGGTGGCTAAGCTAGACCAGCTGCTTTCCAAGTTTCAGTGTATCCAGCGAAATAATCTCTCCGTCCTGATAGACGCAAAAAAGGAGAAGTTGATCGCTAAAACTGAGTCATCTTATCAGGCCACCGTGGGTGTCTGGGAACGCGAGGTGGCCGAAACTGAGGCTGCGGTGGAGAGGCTATCTCAGTCCACGCAGAAGAAGGTGGAGTTGCGAGCTGCGTTGGACGCTAGTATAGCGGAGGTTAATACAAAGATTCTCCTCCTTGAGGACCAGAAGGCCCAACTCTTATTAGATGTTGAGCGAGTCCAGGCTGAACATGTAGCATCTAAGGAGGAAAAAGCAGCTTTCACCCGCCAAGCTCTTTCCCTGGCCCAGCAGCGACAACAGTTGGACGAAAAGCATGAGGATGACACTTCTCCTGAGGCCGTAGAAATGATGCGTCAAGAAGCTGAACGCCGAGTCCTGGCGTTCGTAGATACTCGGGCGACAGACTTGAAGCGTCGGATCGAAGAGCTTTCAGCCAATCTTGGAGATGCTTAGGGATTGTAGTCTCTCCTTTTTTTTGTTATTTTGTGTAATTTGCAACTCCTGCTGGGGATGTAATTCTTTACTTTTAAATAAAGAATGAAGAGTTTTATGGTGTGTTCATTCTTGCTGTCATGAACTTGATGATTTGTGTGGACCTATTATCCTTTGCACACCTTAGTTTTTTTAGGTACAGATAATAAGTTTGGGAGAACCGACATATTTGCTCAGAGGTAATATGGACGTGGCAAATATAGGGTTCAAATGATGGAATCTTCCTACTCAGAGGTGTTATGGGCGTGGTAGGGAATGACTCTGGAGGGTACGCGAAACTACTCAGAGGTAATGTGGACATGGAAGTTCTGCGATCAATGTACGGCAACGCAGGGGTTGTCTGTACGGGATGTTTACTCAGAGGTAATGTAGACGTGGTAAACATGATGGGTAGCGTAGTCTTACGGAGCGTAAGATTCCACTTTATAGGGCGTAGGGGAGCGACTCAGAGGTAATGTGGACGTGGTTGTCCTTCTACTGGAGGATTGAACACTATGGAACAGCTTGGTTCCGGAAGCGTAAGATTTTGTAGAAGGAAATTATACGTGAGCTCCGATGATTGGGTCCACAGACTCCCTTGTTGGGTAGAGATAGAAGTACATGTCTGAAAGATTTCAAGAGTAGTACTTCTTTAGGAACTTGCCGTTGATGGACATCATGAGCAAGTCCCCATTGGGTTTGGCGAGGCGTTAAGCACTGTTTGAGTATACCGTCTCTATGATGAAAGGTACCTCCAACTTAGGCTCAAATTTTCCTGGTGTCTTGTGAGAACACCATCGACCTTCTGACTGCCAGAACTAGGTCGCCTACTTGGAAAGTCCTCTGCTTGACCTTCTTGTTGAAAGCCTGTGATATACGGGCTTGATAGAGTTCGATACACTGTTGAGCTAGGAGACGTTTTTTGTCAAGTACCTCCAATTCTCACAGACGGCGACATTGATTATCTTCTTCTGTGAGTTGATTTGTGTTCGCTACACGGAGTGAGGGTATTTGGATCTCGAGAGGCAGTACCGCTTTGCTCACATAGACTAAGGAGAATGGTGTGTTGTCCGTCGGGGTTCGTACCATTATGCGGTAGGCCCAAAGGCATTTGCCGAGCTTTTCTTTCCAGTCGCATTTATTGGATGACACGACCTTTTTGAGTAGCCTGACGATAGTTTTGTTAAACGCTTCGGCCAATCCGTTTGCTGCCGGATTGTAGGCGGTCGATGCCACGTTCTGAATATGATTCTTGTCACAGAATCTGCTGAAAACATAGCTGATGAATTGTGGACCGTTATCATGGATAATCCTTCGAGGTACCCCGAAACGGTAGATGACATGGTACTTGATGAAGCTGATCACCGTAGATCTCTTCACTTCCGTCAGCGAAATTACTTCTGCCCATTTGGAGTAGTAGTCGGTGATGGCTAGGATAAAGCGGTATCCCCTTGATGAAGGAGGGGTAATCGGTCCTACAATGTCCATGCCCCAAGCTTCGATGTACCAAGAGGCGACTGTAGGATATAGTGGTTCCGACGGTGTATGGATGAAGTCGGCATAGAGTTAGCAAGCATGGCACTTCTTAGCATAGTCGACAGCGTCGGCTGCCATGATTGGCCAGTAGTAACCCATGCGTCGCAATCGATCCTGCAACTTTGGCCCAGGCTGATGAGCCCCGTAAGTTCCGTCATGAGATTCTCGAAGGGCTTCGACTGCTTCTTCGTTGGACAGGCATCGAAGGAGAAGTCCATCGTAGGAGCGTCGATACAGCATTTTAGTAGCTGTATCGTAATAGAATCGAAGGGAGCGCCTCCTGACTGAGACAGCTTCCTTCGGGTCCTCTGGGAGAATTCTGTAGACAGCAAAGTCGATGAACGGGAATCTCTAGTATCGGACATTAACACCAGCACTTGTTGACATAGCATGGGTCATTTATGAGCATAGGTTGTTTTTAGGACAAACCAAGTCTCGACCAACTACCGTGACGTAGTGTTGAGTCCCGAGGGGTGCTGCCAATGAGGCTGCGAGGCCAGCCAAAGCGTCGGCCTCCAGGTTTTGTAACCGGGGTACGTGTTCTATGAAGAACTTGGCGAAGGTTGAAATAATGTTCAATACAACTTTATGGTAAGGAACCAGATCTTCATAGCGAACTTCGAATTGCCTTCTGATCTGGTTAACGACGAGTTTTGAGTCGCCGTAGGCTTCCAGATGATCCCCCCCAGCTGTTGTGCCAGCTGGAGTCCCACAATGAGAGCGTTGTACTCGGCAACATTGTTGGATCACGGCTTCGAAAGGGAGTAAGCACGCTGGACGACCAACTGATCGGGGGAGACTAAGACTACCCCCACTCCGGCGATGATTTGGCCTTTGGAGCCTGTTCTTGAAGCATCGTCGAAAAACATCTACCAGACGGAGCTTTCTTCAGAGACGGTTGATTCTTAGACCTCATCCGGGATGTCTTCATAGAGTCTGGAGGACTCTGGGATGGGGTGTGCAGCTAAAAAGTCGGCCAAAGCTTGACCCTTGACGGCTTTTTGTGGAACGAACACCATGTTGTATGGCGTCAACATGATCGCCCATGTAGCTACCGAGAGTTCAATGATCCTGGCTTCGTCATGAGAACCCTGAGTGGATTGACTTTAGAGATGACATGAATTGTCTGGCCCGAGACATAATGGCGAGTCTTCTGGATGGCAAACACCAAAGCCAGACACTCCTTTTCAACGAGGTTGTACCGATGTTCGGCCCCGATCAGTGTCCTACTGAGGTAGTAGATAGCTTGCTTATAGCCCGCATCGCTGTTCAGAGCCAGCAGAGCTCTGAGAGAATGATCCATGGCCCGAACGTAGAGGAGAAATGGTTTGCCGACGACGGGTGCCACAAGGACTGACGGGCTCGTCCGGTAAGCTTTGATGTCATCGAAAGCTTTCTGGCATTCTTCTGTCCAGGCGTAAGAGACTTTATTCTTCATGAGCTGAGTGAAGGGATGGCATTTTCTGGAAAGGTTTGCTATAAGCCTTCGGATGTATGCTAGACGTCCCTGCAGGCCTCGAAGTTCTCGGAGATTCTTCGGAGGGTCTATGTCAAGGATAGCCTTGGTCTTCTCGGGATCAACATGAATGCCTTTCGCCGTAATAATGAAGCCCAAGAACTTTTCGCTAGAAATCCCAAGGAAGGATTTAGCGGGGTTCACCTTGAGTTGATGCGCTCACATGAGTTCGAAGACTGTCTTCAGGTCTTGTACATGATCACCTTTGAGACGGCTCTTGACTGCGATGTCATCAATATAGCATTCAACTATCTTGCAAAGATGTTGACGGAAGATAATACTCATAGCTCGTTGGTATGTATCACCAGCGTTCTTCAAGCCGAAGGGTATCACTATGTTGCAGAAAACTCCCTTCGACGTCCTGAATGATGTGTGTTTTCCTTCATCGGCGAACATCTTGATCTGATTGTAGCCCGAATACCCGTCCATAAAAGACATGCGTTCGAAGACACATGTATTGTCGATCATCACGTTAGTGATTGGAAGCAGAAATTCGTCCTTCGGGCAAGCGGTGTTGAGGTCCATGAAGTCAATACAGACTCGTATCTTTCCGTTCTTCTTGGTGATGGGGATGATGTTGGCCGCCCAATCCGGGTGTTGCTCTTCACGGATAAACTCGCTGGTCAGGAGTTTTTCTACCTCTTTATCGATAGCGTTCATAATGTCAGGACGAAAACGTCGTCGTTGTTGCTTTATAGGCTTGGCATCTAGTATGATGTTAAGCCTATGCATCGCGATCTGAGGATCAAGTCCCGACATATCTTCGTAGCTCCAGGCGAAAATGTCGATATATTCTTTAGCCAATTGGACCAAAGATTCCCGGTCTTCTCCTTTGAGGCTTTTGCTGATGAAGATGGGTTTGGAAGAAGATCCATCCCCAAGGTCGATTTGCTCGACTTTGTCTTCAGTACGGGTTCACGTAATTCAAAACGAGACTCTTATTGTGCTACTAGGCGTTGAGCCCAAGGTTCTTCCTCGAAGAATTCTGGCATTTGATCTTCGCCTTCATCTTCTTGAGGTTGTGCAGATGCCATATTGGCTGACAGCACCTTCTTGAAGACTGAGCCAATACTGGTATTGGAATCCCAAGTTGATGCTTCGGACGAATGAGAATGTTCTACTTCTTCGGCTTCCGAACTCTCTGGAGTTGTTGGCGGCATGACATAACCCACCCCCCGTCGAGTTCGATGATAGTAGTCTTGCAGCTTTCCTTTAGGTGTTGGGAGCCAGAGAGGAAGACGTCGACCCTTGCCATAGTTCAGGCTTTTGTTGCTTTTTAGGTTGTAACCCATCTTTTGGATGAGGTACTTTGCCTTGTCCGTGTACCGATAGACTTGTATTCTGCCGGTATCTGGTTCTTGCTCGATTGGCGGAAGGTCTTGATGACGCTCGACTTTGTCGAAGATGATGGATTCTTTGTCTCGATTCCGCGATGGGACTACGAAACATACCCCTTGGGACGGGACTACTCGATTTACATGATTGACGGTCGTTATTTGTATTTGCAACGACCGTAGAGCGTTATCTAATGTATACAAGGCATTCCAATGTGAAGACTAGAATAATTAAAAGACACTCTATTATTGATGAAACACGAGATTTTATCTCGCGGGATTACATTGTCCAGAGAAGGTGCATCTATATCAGCAGATATGTACTCCCCTAGCTCTTTATCCGTGAGTACTGGAATTGGATCGGGAGAGTCCACCGTAGCTTTGATCTTGGGATCCGAGAGGGCTATGTGGGCCTTCTCCGGCAGCTTGGATGAAACGGATGATTGCGGAGGCTTGCCTTTAAGACGCACCTTCAGAGGTGCCTCAACTGCGCTTTCAGTGATTGGTGCCTTCCCTTGTAGTTTTGCTACAAGGGGAGACGATGTTTGAGGCTACTTTCCCTTGAGCCATATCTTCAAGGGAGCCCCAGTGGGTGTTCGACCTAGAACAGTTAGTGCTTTTCCAGGTAGCTTGATGTTCATGTGAGGCAGCGTCTGAGGCGGCTTTCCTTTGAGTCAAATTTTTAAAGGAGCGTCGGGAATCATCTCTGGTCCCATGTCTGGCTCTGCTGCCGCTTCCGATTCATCGTCAGCATCATTGGCTTCCTCCTCGTCGGGCGACTTGTACAAGGTAGAATCAGTGAAGTAGGTTTCGACCCCCTTGAAAGGGTCAATGTCTGCGAACTCCGTCCGAATGATGTCATTGGTGGACACGTATTTCATACATTGGTGGAGTATGGATGCCACCACCATGTACTCATGCAGCTACGGACGACCCAGTAGGAGGTTGTAATTGACGTCGGTGTCCACGACATAGCAAGTCACCTCGGTTCTGATGTTACCGATATGACACTTTAGCCGTATTTTGCCCAGTGGCTCGCTTTTGCTAGCATTGAATTTGCTGATTGTTGTGTTGGAAGGCGCCAGACGGTACATTAGGATCCCCAGTGGTGAGAGCAGCATCTTTGGGATGATGCTGAGGGAAGACCCTAGATCGATCTGAATCCGCTTCACCTTGACGGAATCGATATACCCTGTATAATACAGCGGCCTGTTGTGTCGGTTGTGCTTGAGCAGCATATCTTGTTGGGTGAAGGTTATATTGGGGATAACCTCATCCGCACAATGGCAGTGTGCACATGTGGTCGGGGTATCCTCAGGCTGCTTGACCTGACTGATAAAGGATTTAGCGTCCTTCAGGGCTTCACAGAGAGCTTCACGAGTGTCTTTTGAAAGACAAAGAAGCTCAAACGGGGATAGGCGGGCAGGAGTACTGGCAAATTGTGCCAGTATATCGAAGTTGTGAGGCTTAGCTTGCCCCGAAGCATTCTCCTTTCGCAAAGGCTTGTCGAAACGGGCCTCTACATGCTTCTGTTTATTGGCTGTTGGAGGCTTGGATAGGCCTTCTTCCTGGGCAGCAGGGACGGTGCAAGGAGGCACTACCTCGACGGCAGCTTCGTCAGGTTGGGCGTTCTGATGTGAACGCTTCTGTACAGGAAGTGCCTCTTCTGCGGAGGAAGAGACAATCTTCCTGCCCTTGGTTTTGGAGGCAGAGCGTACCTCCGGTTGAGTAACTTCGAAGACGAGGTCAGGGTGAACCCATAAGACCTCTCCCCGGGATGTGGTGAGTGGGATGAGTCCACTCACGTTGTCACGAGTAGGTGGTAGGTTAACCACCTCCATTGTCGCCTTTGGGATGGGGACGACGCCATCTTGTGTTGTGGTTGGTGGCAAGGTGCCAAATTGGAGTGACACCAGGTTGGCCGAGACCGTTTTCTCCTCATAGTCGACGGAGATAACATCCGTATTGATTATGCACTGAATGTAGTTTTTGAGGACGCAGAAGTCACTAGTTGGATGTCCGACAAACCGATGGTAGTGACAAAGCCATGTCACTTTTCCAACCTTGTCGGGACGCTTCGGGTCCGGCAACTTGATCTTGTCACCCTGCTTCAATATCTCGAAGAGTTGCAAGGTGTCTTCATCATTGAAAGAATAAACCTCCTTTGGCCTTAGTACAAGTGGAGGCTTCTAAGTGGGTGCTGATGCACCTTTGGAGGCATTGACAGTCAATGCCTACTTTTCCTTCGTCTCTCGTCCGGGGTGTAAGTCCTAAAAATCAAGTTGCACCCATCAACAAAGCCATAAAAATCAAAGTGTGCATCCTTCAAATGAACTGCGCAGAAGATAGATTGCACACCACCTCAATTGCGCAAGCTGAATTGTGCACACTTCCAAGTACGCTAGCTGATGTGGCCGCATCATCATTACCTGACAGAAAATCAGATCTTCTGACACCTGACGGCACGAAGAACGAGGAAACTGTTCGTTTCTCGTGCAGCACAGCGCTCGAGGACAGCTGTACATCCAGCGCAGTTCATTCCAGTACAGTTCAATCCAGCGCAATCCAAACCCAACGCAATCTGAAGCTAGTGTAATTCATGTGGCGCAGTCCATCAAGATAACTGAAATTTTGTACATGGCATGCATGCCATCAATTACTCACCATGTGGCAACCGTCTGTACACGATCATGCGTATTTCAATCAAATGTTGCCATGTGTTCAATACAGTTGGCCCACGATCAAATAATTGCCAGTGCAGTCTGATGTCTGCACGGTCTAATGCATGCACAATCCATCTTGTGCAATCCAGAATAACTAAAAATTACTTATTTCCAGAACTCTATAAATAGAGTTTCAAGTCCTTCCTAAGGGGGATATCACATAGAGATCAGAAAAATCAGAATCAAGAGCAGAGAGTTCAGGAGTTCTTGCCCAAGTGCTGCTGCATTCTTCAGAGGCTACCGCCTTCAACTTCAGAGGCTATCGTCTTCAAAGTTCACATCGTCCAAGGGATAAAGCGATCGTCATTCAGATCGGATTCCTACAGTTGTACTTTCCCAGAATTCTATTATAATCTTCTTACAAAGTTTGTGAAATAAAGATAAACTTTTGTTTTTACAAACAAAATGGCGACTCTGCTGGGGACGACTTTCTCCTCCGACGAGGAAGTGACAACTCAATGTAACGTTGCGTCTATCGGGATGACGCAGAAGACGCTGGTTGTGAAGGTCAACCAGACGGCCTACGAAGCGATGATCAACTCCAAGACTACTGGTCGCACTGCAACCTCTGCCAAGAGCAAGGTTCATTCAGTGTGGACTTCAAAGTCCTCTGCACAGTACTCTGCGCAACCAGCTGCACAGTCTGCTGTCTCTGCTATTTTTGCTGTTGCACAGCCTGCTTCCAAGACTGTTGCATAATCTGCTGTCTCTGCTGTTGCACAATCTGTCTCTACTGCTCATGCGCAGTGTGTTGCTCCTCTGGCCAGTGCCCAAGCCACTTCCTATGCTGTTCTGGCAAAGTACAAGACTCCTCTTCTCCTGGCATAGTTGGCTGCAACTCTTTATGCGCAATCCACCACTCCAGCAACCAGAGTGCAACTCAAGCACTCTGGAGTCAAGATTCCTGCTGCGCAATCTGCTGTGTCAGTGGCCAAAAGGCCATCTGCCAAAACTTCTCATGCACAATCAGCCAATGCGCCAACAACCACTTCAATTCCTGCGCAAACTATGTCAGCGCAGTCTAAGAAGGACAGCCCTTTGGCTAAACTCCCTTCTTCTCACAGCAAGGGGAAGGACTCAGCCCCTATTCCCAAGCATTCTATTGCTCCAACGCAATCCACTGGAGGTAGTTTGTTGACTATTCCTCCTCCTTTTCAGAACAAAGAAAAAGGCCCGTTGGTCTTTTCTCAAACTTCCTCGGTCCATGACTTGGAAGACAACATAGGGAAACGCTCTTTAGCTAACCCTTCCTCACAAAACAAAGGAAAAGGCCCTTTGGTCTTTTCTCAGTCTTTTCCGGTTTTTACCTCGGAAGATCAATCTGAACGTGCCCCGGCACCAATCAGTGCAAGAACTTTATCAAATAAGAGATCTTCTCTTCGGACCAGAGGAAAGTGTACTAATCAAAGATGTATTCTGTCTTACTCTGGTAGCAGAATTCCAAGATCTCCCAACTCACCAGATATCCAGATCAAAGCAGGACAAATTAAGGGCGTCTCAAACAGAAACTCCTGGGGGTGAGTTTGCTGATCTACGAAGTTATCTCAATAGATCTCGATCTACGTCAACTTCGGCAAAACGCAAGCAGCCAATGCTGAAGACGAACATGCATCAAAGGCAAACTACCAGGATCAAAAATCCTGACACTTATGCTAATGAAGTGAGCACTTTCCTGTACACTCAAGGGACAAAACATCTGAAGAACCGAAACCATGTTCCGAATGTTGTCAAAGAACATATCCCTCAAACATCTTCTCGTCCTATTCCTGACCTCCGGGAGTACCTCAGGAAAAAGTGGGACAACATCTCAACACCTTGAGTTCAACCACTTGAACATCATTGTAACCACAAGGTTATCATCCAGTGCTGTTGCCAGGCTACAAAATGATCTGTCTTCGATCGTTTGAACTTTGCAACTTCGGAACCAATGTCGGAAGATGAAGACGAAGTATTGTATGCTTCTGTCAATATGGCATCCCAAAACACTGGGGGTAGAAAGTGCTCCAAGCACGGCAAGCCTCGCCGGCCCAGTCAGTGGTATTTAGATTTACTCCAACAATCTTCTGAAGGAGTATTTCGACATACCCGATCCCGAAACCGAGATACAATCGGTCAAAGGAATCTTCTTCAAAATCCTTCTGGTCATCTTCCTACTTCTCATTCGGGAGATGATTCCTTCTCTGATTATGATGCATACAGTGAAAGTTCTGAACAAACAGTGTCTTCTACTGTGCCTAGAGAAGTGACAGCTTATGTTGTCACTGAAGATCCAGATGCTTCTAGTTCGGTTAATCAAGAATAACGAATTGCTGCACTGGAGGATAAGTTGAAGAACATGGCTGAGATGGTCGCAAGTATGCATTCTATCATTGTGGCCCAACATACAGTACCACCGATCGTACCTGCTGTAATTCCTGAGATTATAGCATCGTTGGTGCCTGTCAATGCAGGGTTGGGGGTAGTATCTCCTCAAGTACCCCCTGTACAAATTCAACCCACACCCAGTCAGTCAGGTGCTGGAGGTAGTGCTTACCACGCTGTTCCTCCTCCTATCACTCTGATTCCGCCTGCTCCTTCTTCATCATCGAAAGATGCTAATGAAGCTGTCAAGCTCTTGCGCACTCAGTTCGAGGCCTTCAAAGAGAAAGACAACTTACAGAGATTAGGGATCAAACAACCCTATCCAGTTGAATGGAAGGAAGTTCCGTTCCCTCCTAAGTACAAAATTCCAACAATCACCCTGTTTGATGGCAACACTTCTCCTAGTCAGTTCATTAACCATTTTGAGGTAATGACTGTCCAACTTCAGCCAAATGACGCTCTTCTTACCAGGGTATTCGTTGGCTGTTTATCCGGTGTGGCATACGATTGGTACAGAAGCTTGCCTGATGGCTGTATCACTTCCTTCTCGGGTCTCAAACAAATATTCTTGGAACGATTATATGAGGGGATCAACGACATGACCATGTCAGCCCTTAATAAAAGCAAACAAAGACATAATTAAACTGCTTAGAGTTTTATTGAAAGGTTCCGCCGAGAAGCTTTAAAGATGCCTCCCGGGACTCCGGCCGCTGTTACCATAGACACCTGCAAGGCAAATCTTTTGCCTATCATCAGCATGTGGACGGGCTCAACACAATTCCAAGACTGGCCATCCTTCATTGTCAATGCTAAAGCAGCTGAAGTTAGTGCTGACAAGTTCAAGTAACTAGGGGTACACATGTCTAACCCCGACCGGAATGAACATCAGACATCGAGTAGCGGTAATCGCCAGAACAACCGCAAGAATAAAGAGACTTTGAATATCAACTTGAAAAGCAAAGAATCTCTGGCTGTCAACGTGGCTCCACCTACGTCTATTTCTACTCCTTCTGCCCCTCCACCAAGGGAACCCCGTCCTAAAGTGGAGTATTCCTTTAACGAGAACGACACCGCGAGCATCTTTGATTGCTTAATTAAAAGCAATAAGCTCCAGCTCCCAGACCCGAAGAAGCCTGATGAAGTCGGTAAGACCGATCATCCCAAATATTGTGTCTATCACAGTTTCATTGGGCATCCCACTCGAGCATGTTATGTGCTCAAAGGTAAGATTCAAGAGCTAGTCAACGCTGGTGTTGTTACTCTACAACAAGATGAGAAGACAGTTACCACGAACATGGTCTCTGTACAGTTCGGTAACTTCCCTCCACAAATGGTACAATGTGGTGTCATCCCTATCCCTAAGGCCACTCTTGAGATCGAAAATCTTCCTCTTCCACAAAGTGAAGGTCTCGTGCCTTTATCTCTTGACAACGGTAAAATTATGTGGATCCACCCAGACCTTGTTGCTGACGTCAAGACTCATTCCAAGAAGAAAGAACGCTCCAAGGGCAAGACAAAGACTTGCAATATGGTATCTTTTGACCCTATAATTGAAAAAGAAATCCTGCTAGGCACCAGGTCAGGGAAAGCCTATTTACGGGAGTATCCCGAAACTCAGGAGAATTCGGCTTCTTCTTTTGAGTCCGCTCCAGTGCAACCAGTTTCCACTGAAGACATCCCTTCTGCATCCTCGCCAGTTGTAGTACCCATTCCCCCCAAACCGACGATAGCCGACAAAAGCAAACAACAAGTCCGCTTCGAAAAACCTTTGAAGAAGTCATCTCCCTCCGGACTTGAAAAGCCATACAATTTTGATATCTTGGCTCAACTAGCCAATACACCGGCTAGGCTGTCAATCTTCGAGCTCTTGCGCCTCTCCAAAGAGACTCAAGAAACTCTGAGTGAAGCTCTAATGCAGGCAGAAACTTGCCTAGCCTTTCTAAAGAAGCCTACAACAGAGCCTGTCTCTTGCCTCCATTGTCACAATGTGTTAGAGTTAATTCCAAACATTACCTTCACACAGGATGATATGCTGATGGAAGACAATAGGCATGACCGTCCTCTATACTATACAGGATATGTCGACTCAATAAAAGTCGATCGTATTTTGATAGATCCAGGGTCAGCACTCAGCATTATGCCGAAGACAATGCTGGATGCACTGAAGATCCCAGTGCATAGTCTTTCCAGCACAATCACTACCATCTTAGGGTTCAACCAAGGAAGAAGTGAACCTCTGGGCAAGATTCGCCTAAAACTTCAAGTAGGCAATCTTCGCACAAAGACGACCTTCTACATCATAGACAATCATGGTTGTTCTTATAATGCTCTGTTGGGGAGACCATTCCTGCATGAACACAATATTGTTTCGTCTACTCTCTATCAATGTTTCAAATATGTTGATGACAATGGAGAGGTTCAAAAGGAGGTTGCGGATCTCTATCCTTACGAAGGTGTTGAAGCATACTGCAATGATGCTCGTATGTACAAGGATGAATTCATGAAAGTTGTACTAGCTCTAGACACTGAAGTAGAACAAGAAGCAGTGCCTAAAGATACCCTCATCATACCTGTCAAGGGGCGTGTTTCTCATCCTCAGTCCTCCAAACCACTGGCTATTCACTTGCCGGTCCAAAAGCAACCAATCAGTGGTGGTCAAGATCAAAGGGAGCTCACCTCTTCTGAGCCACTTGTTAACGACTTACGTCGTAACAATTATAAAAAGCAGCTCACTTCTTCTAAGCCACTTGTTATTGATTCATCTCATAACAAGGACAAAAGGGAGCTCACCTCCTTTGAGCCACTTGTTATTAACCTTCGTCGTAACAAGCCTCCCCCACGTTCTTCTTCTCCTCTACTTGTAATCAATCTGACCAAGTTTGCTAAGGCTAAGGGTCCTGTTGTAAACACGGATGTACAAATCAATGAAAAAGCATCTACTTTCCAGTATACTGATGTCCTTTATCATGCTAAATGCTATTTGGATATGTTAGATAGCTTTCAGTCATTTACAATAGGAGTTGTACAGTCTCTTCAAACGGAGGTCTTACTCGAACACCCAGACGACTCATACTTTGTTGTCCCTTCTCGAAAAAGAGGCGAAAGTCCAATACTTTTTAGTAAAGGACCAGAACAAAAATTCAGCTATACGGATGATAGCAAAAGCAACGATACATGACATCTTCAACTTCGTCGTTACAGTCAACAATCAAAAGATATCATCCAAAAGATGGGTTATGATTTCAAGAATGGCCTCAACTATGGCAAGGGTAGACGAACTCCTATCCGTACGACTGTTCCAAAAGGAAAGTCAGAGATGTACTACAGCAGGACCAAAAGAGGTCTCGGATATACTTTACCTCCAGTATTATCCCCAGCAGTTTTTGAATCTGATAGTAAAGAGCGTTCTAATTCTTCTAATTCCAGATCATGGGATTCTGACACCAGCATTGGTCAAGTTTATCGGCTGGTCGTATCATCTAACATGGTCTCCGTTGAACTTCAAGAAGGATATAATGAGGATATTGAAGAAAATCCTGAAACAGATCCTTGGGTTCAACGAATGGATACCCAATAGGAACTCCGATTTGAACAACGAAAACCTCCTACCGAAGATCAATTTGTTTAAATTGATGTAGTAGAGAGTGGGTCACCTCATCCAATATTCATCAGCAAGAATCTTTCGGAGACAGATAAGCAAGAATTAATTCTTCTTATTCGAGAATACATCGATGTCTTTGCCTGGAACTACGAAGACATGCCAGGTCTAGATCCCAAAGTGTCTATTCACAAACTGAACATTTTGCCTAATACAAAACCAGTCAAACAACATCAACGGCGTTTCAAGCCAGAAATGATGGACGCAATTGATGATGAAGTCAAGAAGCTCATCGCTTGTGGCTTTATTCGAGAAAAACAATATCCTGATTGGGTAGCCAACGTTGTTCCAGTCCTGAAGAAAACTGGCAAAGTTTGAGTTTGCATCGACTTCCGGGATCTTAATGAAGCCTGTCCAAAAGATGAATTTCTTCTCCCTATTACGGACGTCATGATTGACAACACTTGTGGGTTTGAGTGGATATCCTTCATGGATGGATTTTCTGGATACAATCAGATTCGGATGAATCCTGAAGATGAAAAACACACTTCTTTCCGTACTCCTCGCGGGGTCTACTGCTATACTATGATGCCATTTGGTCTCAAGAACGCTGGTACAATTTACCAACGAGCTATGAGTACCATCTTTCGAGATCATCTTCGTAAAACTGTCGAATGCTATGTTGACGATATTGCTGTCAAAAGTTGTCTAAAGGAAGATCATATCCAAGACTTGAGAACAATCTTCAATCTAATGCGCCAATATCAACTCAAAATGAATCCCACCAAGTCATTCTTGGATGTCTCTAGTGGTAAATTTCTTGGCTTCGTCATTACCTCTAAGGGTATACACGTGGATCCCGAGAAGATCAAAGTCCTTCAAGAGATGCATCCTCCACGCAACCTAAAAGAGCTACGAGGATTCCAAGGTCGACTTGCGTACATCAGGAGGTTCATTTTGAATCTGTCTGGATGCTGCAGACCATTTACTCAGCTAATGAAAAAGGGTGTATCTTTTATTTGGACTGAAGAATGTCAACGAGCATTCGAAGATATAAAGCAATATCTCATGAACCCACCAGTCTTGGTGCCACCGATCTCAGTTATACCATTCTTAATGTATGTCCGTGCTATGGGTTATTCATTGGGTGCTTTACTTGCCCAAAAGAACAAAGAAGGTCATGAATAGGCTATCTATTATCTCAGTCGTACTATGATTGGTGCTGAACATCGTTATAGTCCGGTCGAAAAAGAATGCCTAGCTCTCATGTTCGCTGTTCAAAAGACTCGGCATTACATCATTGGCCAAACTATTCATGTTATATCCCGAGTTAATCCTCTTCGGGTACTCATGAAGAAGCCTAGCACACTCAATTCTCGACTAGCTACATGGGCCATTCTGCTAGCCCAGTATGACATGGTCTATGTACCACAAAAATTTGTTAAAGGTCAAGCACTGACAGATTTCTTAGCAGCACATCCTATTCTAGAGACATCCAAACTTTATGACGAAATTCTAGACGAGACATTGGAATCCAATATGATCTCGGAAGAATTTTCTACTTGGCGTCTATTCTTTGACGGTGCATCCAGGATCGGACCCAATGGTGCCATTGTCGCAGGAGTTGGAGTTGTCCTTATTTCTCCAGACGGGTCAACCATTCAAAGAGCCTACTCCCTAGATGAACCCTGTTCCAACAATGTAGCAGAATACAATGCTCTACTCATTGGCCTTCAATTAGCCAAACAACTCGATGCCGAATATCTTGAAGACTATGGCGACTCCAAGCTGGTTGTTAACCAGGTTAGAGGGACTTATAAAGTTCGCCATCAAGATCTGGTACCTTATCATGAAGCGACAATCAGCATGGCTACATCATTCAAAGCCTTCTTTATCGAATATGTTCGCCGAGCTTGCAATACTGAGGCAGATGCTTTGGCCAATCTTGCAGCAGTCCTAGCCATTCCTATCAAAAGACAACATGTGGTGGTTGTCTCTAACCGGGAGTTATTTTGCATTGAAAACAATCGTAATATTGAGTTCAGTAACTTCGCTGAAGCCAATGTTATCAATGAAGATTGGAGAGCTCCCTTCATTGACTTCGTAGTTCACGACATACTTCCTGAAGACCCAAAGGAGGCTACGAGTATTCGTCGACGATCTCTTCGATTCTACTACAATCAAACCACCAAGACTCTCTATCGGTGGACTTATGACGGTCTTCTTCTGCACTGTCTCGCTGGTGATGAAGCAAAGCAAGTATTGTGCGAAGCTCAAGATGGTGTCTGCGGAGCACATCATCCCGGTCCTAAACTATATCGCATCCGATGCATGGGTTACTACTGGCCCTCTATGGTATCAGATGCCATCGAATATGCAAGAAAATATCGAGCCTGTCAAATCCACGCTGATTTCATCCATCAACCTTCAGAATTTTTGAATCCGACTGCTGCTTCCTGGCCTTTCGAAGCTTGGGGTATGGATATTATAGGTCCCATCATTTCTCCTTCTTCTAGAGGACATTGGTTCATATTAGCAATAACTGACTACTTCTTTAAATGGTCTGAAGCTATACCCCTAACTGAAGTCAAAACTAGCAGCGTTATCAACTTCGTCAAACACCATGTCATCTATAGATTTGGTGTACCTCGAAGGATCATTCATGACAATGGACCACAGTTCATCAGTCAAAAGTTTACTAGGTTCTGTGACGATCATCGGATTGACAATGTCGCTTCGACAGCTTACAATCCTGCTGCTAATGGCTTGGCCGAAGCCTTCAACAAAACCATTATCAAGCTCCTCAAGAAGTTTGTATCTACTAACAAATGGAACTGGAGTAAAAACCTTGGCGAATGCCTTTGGGCCTACCGTACTACAGTGCACAATCCCACAGGCTGTACACCCTTCTCGCTAGTGTACGGCTGTGAAGCAGTTCTACCCTTGGAACTTCAAATCCCATCCTTAAGGATTGCCATTGCTAATGAGCTCACTACAGAGAACAACGATCTTCTTCGACTTCAAGAATTAGAAGCGCTTGACGAGAAGCGGTTAATGGCTCAACAACATATTGGATTATATCAAGCCCGCATCTCGAAAACTTTCAACCGTAAAGTTAAAGTTAGAGCTTTTCAGAAAGGAGAACTTGTTCTAACAGTCAGACGTCCCACGACTATGACTCATATGAGCAAAAGCAAGTTCGACGCAAAGTGGAAAGGTCCATATATTGTGAGCAAAGTCTTCTCAAATGGAGCCTACCAACTCACAGAATTGGATGGTCGAGTTGCGATGATGCCCATCAACGACAAGTTCCTCAAAAAATATTGTGTATAAATATAAAAGAGAGTGCTTGTAATCATCAGACAAGGTCATAAATAAAATTTGATTTTTATTTCATCATGAATGATAGTACATAATATCAAGGAAGATCACTATCATCCTTCTCAAGATTGGGACGCGGGCCACTGCCGTCCTTATCGAAGACATAGTCGACAAAAGAGCCGAGAACATCCTTGCTCGAACCCACCAGGAACTTGCAAGCAGCCATCCTCATGGCCTCTTCTTCTTTCGTCATCCCTGGTTCAAGTAAGAAGTCCAGGATATCCCTTGGTGGTTTGGGTGCAGACGAACCTTCGCCCGCTTCCATCTGCTTTGGTTGGCTGGTATCGGATGGACGTTCCTCCAGGCGTTCAACCTTCGGGGTGATCTCAGCCTTCTTGGATGCATCTCCAGACGACATTTTTGTGTTGAAAAGTGAAAATGATCGTTCCATCTAAATAGAGATTCTTGAAATAATGAAGCGACACATTCATTCGACGGTTCACCCGTTCATCACGTTCATTTGACGGTTTACCCGTTCATTCAATTCATTTGACGGTTCACCCGTTCATCACGTTCATTCGACGGTTCACCCGTTCAGCAAATTCATTCGACGGTTCACCCGTTCATCATATTCATTCGACGGTTCACCTGTTCATTCCATCTATCTGACGGTTTACCCGTTCATTTAATTCATTTGACGGTTCACCCATTCATCACATTCATTTGACGGTTCACCCTTTCAACACATTCATTCGATGGTTTACCCATTCATCACATTCATTCGACGGTTCATCCATTCATTCCATCTATCTGATGGTTCACCCGTTTATTACATCAATCTGACTGTTTATCCGTTCATTTAATTCATTTGACGGTTCATCCGTTCATCCCGACGATTCATTTCGTTCACACGTTTTGACGATTCATTTTCGTTCATTCATCCATCCATTCACACAAGTAATTTATCGTCTTTTATTAAGTTGTCTACTGAAATAATGATATTCAACAAATTATATTCTGCCATGTCCACATTACCTCTGAGCAGATATAATAAATATAATTATTTTCTAAAAAGATCAAGAAATATATCATGTCCTGTACCTCTGAATATATTTTCTATCGCTATTATTTATATCTGAATAAGATATGCAATAAATAATAGATCCATAAAGAAAATGTCTTTTTATTGATCAAAATTGGAAGATATTACAAAAATACATGCCACAAAACAAGAAGATACAAAGAGTCTTTCTATTCGGCTGGCGGAGTCATCAAGCTAGTCACCTGCTGCTTTAAAGATTGCAGTCGCTCCTCACGAGAGTCCATCACTCGCCTCCTAGCTTCTTCCATCCCAGACTTATCGTCAAAAGACGACATGGTTACTAGTTTGCGAGAGATTTCAGCTTGATGAGTTGTGACATACTCATCTCTTTCCTTAGTCAGAGTGTTCAGTTGTTGAATTGTAGTCTGATGTTCTGTGGCCTCATTCTCCAGAGCAAGGTGAACAAGTCTCAGCTCTTCTTGAAGACGGGTAGATTCTGCTTGCAGCTGAGCAACTTTTCTCTCATTCTCTTCAGCAACAGATGCTATTGTTTCCACTTGGGAGCTATACTCAGCAGACTTAGTAGAGAAAGTGTCCAAGAGAACTTGGAGATCAACTTTCGTAACGGCAGCCTCTTGCGACATCTTCTCAAATTCAGCCTGTACCAAAGGCTCCACGTCCCCCCTATTAATCCTTTATAGGTCCTAACCGATGCCTCCAGCTCGTCTAATATATGTTCAAGAAAAATGGCTTGAGCTTCATCGCCTTGACTGCGGATGGCATTGATCAGATAGGAGGTTGGACCTCTGACTGTTGAGAAACCAACTTCTTCTTTCTCTATCAGCCTATCTACTAAGGGTCCCAACGAAGTAAAGAAAAGGTTGGAGAAGGAGCTTATGATAAAATAATTAGTAGCCAGAGCACCAGGTGTCGCGGCTACTCCCATTGTCACGACCCGCACCCACTGTGAGGGTACGAGTACGTAACAGCGTCCAGCCTACGCCGCAATGTCGGCGGTAGAACGTTGTTCTAAGTCTCTAACTAACCATCAACTCATGCAGTATATAATGTACTCATCATGATCAACTCCGAACGGAGGACAAGTATAAGATATGGTGTAACTCAATCACAGTCTAAGCACGATAAGATAACACAGAAACATCACTAAGAAAATGAAGACAACAAAACTACTAATATAATAACAACAAACTCAAAAGTCTCAATACATCTCAAGTCTCAAACTCTATATATAACACCAGTTCTAGACATGAAAACTAAAACAAAACAGACTAGCTAAACTCCCGATCACTCCTGAGTGTCGGGGCCATGGGTAGCTAAGCCATCTCCTCAGTAAAATATAGGGCATGTGTCATCAGGGCAATCATCTGTAAAATTTTCAACAGGTCCAGTCAGGACAGGAACGAGCACATCTCATCTTGAAAACCTAAGTAAATAACAGAGAACTATAAAGCAGTTATAGACAGTTATATTGATGAAAATGGCAGTTTATATTCAGGTGATGGTAAAAAAGACAGATAAAGTACAAGGAAAGTAAATACTAAACAAGAGAAGAATCATAGCAATGGAGACTGTAAAAATAGAACTAGCTAAACCAGGGTAATATGATATAAAGTCCAGACAACAATGTAGACAAGTGTAACTCCAATGTAAGTCCAGTACAGGATGAATCTCATACAAGATGAATCCAGCAAGGGACGATTCCAGTTATAGTGATCAATGATTCCAGGGTGAGTCCAGCCTATACTCTAGCAGTGTATTTTAAAATACCGAGATCGACATGTATACGGCTATGGGTAATCCGGCACATCACACACCTGGCCGGGTGTGAGATGGCTATCATTCCAGTATGATTCCAGCAAAGGGTGATTCCAGAAATGGGGTATGTCTACATGTCTTACTCTAGTATTTCCCCTCCCAGCAAGTGAATCCAGAATTCTGACACAATGATTCAAGATGAGTCCAGCCAAGTATAATGATACCAGTAAATGATTCCGGGGTGATTCCAGTAAATGATTCCAGTAATAGAAGCCTGGAATGATGATACCAGTAATAGAGGCCAGAAAATAAAAGTGTGTCGTATACATGAATCCAGAAATATCCACACGTGTTGTAACAGAGAATCGTATACAGCTAACTAGAACTGAAATACAGTAATTGACAAGTAATTGAGAGAACTATCAGAGAATGTACTCGCCTAATACTCTGAAAAGAGTAGTGTAATATCAGATGCCTGCACCAGAGTCACAATGTCCTAAACAGAGTAATATGGGTCATGATATGTAAAATACAAGAGAATTGAAAGCTACAATGCAAACTACATGATTTCTAAGCCAATCTAGGTCAAAGTCAACTCTAAGTCAAACCTGGTCAACTGTCTAGGTCAAACTAGGTCAATCCTAGTCCAGTCAAGTCTCACTAGGCCTAACCGAGCCTAGACTAGCATACACACAATCACAAGTCTTAGAGAACACATATTACGTATATATACATGCTTACATTACATTCACATATTTGAACTTGCATTCAATCATAGGCTTATTTACATACATTCATACAAGGATGCATAGGCACTTGTATACATTCCTACACATTGCATTCATTCATTTGTTCCTTGCATTTGATTACATACATTATCTACATTTCCTATATCATGGCATACCTACACTTATTCATTCATGCATTATGTTACCTACTACATGGATACTTACATACATATATGCTCTCCTACATTCATTTATATATAGTGCATATTCATTAAGTTTACATAACATGCATACATAGGATACACTCATATCATATATTGCATATATACACTATATATACAGAGAAAGAGGGGGCAAGGAAGGGGCATGAAGGGGGTGTGTTGTGTGTAGGGATATTGGGCTATCATAGTTAGGATTTCAGTTTTCAGGTTCACAAGACTGTGTGTGTAGATGTGTATGTGAACAACATAGGCTAGAAGGTCACAGGTTGTAGGTTGTGTGACAAAAACAATGATGTGTAGTAGCATTACAGGAAGAGTGTTCTCAGGAATTCAGTACAATTGACAGTGTACATATAGGAATATAGGTGACAAAGCTTTAGGTTTTTGTGCATGTTCAGTAGGGTGAAATCAGTATGCAGGAAAGAATGTGTCCAGTCCACATTAAGGTGTAGTAGGGACAACCACCCAAAGGTTCATATGGACCCAGGTTTTCAGATTCATGTTAACCCAATGCTCAGTCAATTGTGATGGCAAAGTAGTTCCTGTGTGTTTGACAGGGATGTGTCTCATGATTTAGAATCGGTGAATCCTAGTGAATAGGAACATTTTAAGGAAAACAGGTTTCAGTTTGGGTGAATGTCAAAGACAGTTACACATTTAACTAACAAATGTGTATAAATGAAACTCTTCTCAGTCAACTGATTTTCAATTGTGTGCGAAACATGAAATTAGCAAGTAAAGCTTGTGTGTGTATAGGAAAATAGGATGTGTTAGATGTGTAGGAGTATCTAATGTGTGTGCATCAGTTAACAGTGTTCAAGTTCCAAAATTGAGTGTAATGACAGGAAATTGATAGTATAACAGTTAACATAGGTTCCAACTCCAAACTAGAAATCCCAAACAACCCAATTCAGTTCACTGTATGTGTGTGTAAATTTGAGGAATGTGTCATGTGATTCTCAGGTTTACATATATAACTAAAAATCAGATGTTGCATACATTTATTCCTACACATAACATACATGCTAACACAAATGTTATACACTAACCTCCACATTAGGATACTAGGAAGTCCTATATCTAACTGCAAGGCAAATGGCCAAGTGCCACACTGAAATGCCCTGCTACTGCCTCTGCTGCATACTGCCAAGGCATGGCAAGGCCAAGCAAGGCTCTTGCCTACCGAAGGGCAGCTGCCACTGCTATGCAACTGCCTCTGCTCTATCCTGCAGTGCAAGCCAAGTCAGCCTGCTGTTGCAAAGCCAAGCCTAACCTTCAATACTTCATAACCTCTCTCTACCCACTTCTATATCTATTACTAGACTAGCCCCCAATCAACTGATATTCCAAAACACTCATTCTCTAGAGGCTAATCCCTCTCAAAATCTCTGATACATACAAGTATCAGATACCCAAAACCCAATCTCATCTCAGGTATGCAGGCCAAGTGCCACTGTACACATTCCTATCACAAATTCGAAATCAAAATCAAACACACACACATACATACATAACCCAGTCTATAATTGTATAACTCAAGTCAACTATTAATCTGGAATAGGATTAACATAAACCTGTCTAATATAGGACAATACCCAAATGTGTTTTCAGTTCACATGTGAAAACAATATGTCATTCCTCAACCCATTTTTGCAGGACAACACTCAGTCAAGTTTATATACATAAGAAACATACCCATAGCAGTTAAGCAAAGTGTACTCATCTATTGGTGCATAGGACATCATTCTACCCTGATACAACCCAGACCTTACACACATGATAGCTGATAACTGATCTTGCACATCCACTGATATGCCTTAAGGTTGAAAACATGACTTAGTCACTGATATAGAACACACTGCAGTAAGGGTGTTCAAATCAATCGAGTCCCTGATATCTCCTAACACAGCTCTCCCTCTAATCTCACAACTTACCTATACATATACATACAGATTGTATACATACAAAAACATACAAGAATTTCTCACTGAACAGGTTTTTCACAAAAAAACTTATTTTGAACTTAGTCCTACACCTACATTAAAATCCAGGAATCAAAACCATTTGAAAATCTAATTAATCCATTTGAAATCAAGGGGAAAATATATATACCAACATAGGGGTGGGGTCAGTCGTGTCCCATAGTATCAATCAGTGACACAAAATGTGTCTAAACACGTGTCTGAACTGTGTGTAAGTGTAGGTACAGTACAGTGAAGAAGGGGGCTCGTGCACGTGTGTCGAGCCCTCTAGGACATGACACACGAACCCACAAGTGTCGTGCACGTGTCTAATGTTAGTCTAGGTCTAGGGCTAGGGTTTAGACACCCTGAATAGTGTCCAAAATGTGTCATGTCGCGTGTCCAGTCGCGTATCAGTAAGGTTTACTCGTGCGTGTGTGTCTATGCAAAAATCCGTGCGGGTGGAATTTCTCTCAAACCATTCCATGAAGTCCTCTAAAATTTTACGTGCATGGTGTCAGTCACAAGGCCTCCGTGTCCACAAATTTTTAGGGCCTGAGTCGCCGTGTCGTGTCCGCTACAGTGCCCGAGCAGCAGGGCACTGTGCGTAGCCTGCTGCGTGCGTGTGCGTGTCCAAAACCGACACAAAAAAGACACGAAAATAAACTCAGTCTTCACAAACATTGATACTCATACCTAGATCTAGAGATCCATAAAATTAGAATTCAAAAATACGAAAAATAAATCCTTTGTGGCATTTCGTCGAACACCTAGTATGCCCACTGATACGTGTCCGATACGGACACGTATTGGACACGAAACATAGCAATACCTATACCAGTAGTTAGGGTATTCCTAGGGCTTCCTATTCATGCAATTAAATCACTATTTTCTGGAGAGGATTAGGAATTACCTAGGTGTGTGAAAAAGCCCAAAAAGCTTCAAAGAGGGGTGTTTCTCTTGCCACCCAAACCCCTCCAAATTGCTTCTCCACTGAAATTTCTCACCATAGTCAGGAAATACACAGAGATTAGGATCTATTGCAAGAAATTAGAAGGAAAAAGGAGTTGAAATGAAGAAGTTATGGATTAGGGAAGAAAGGGTTTTACCTCTATTTCCAAACTTTGCTATTTCCTAAAGGAGGCTAGCCCTAAGTGGTAGAGACATTAAATAGGGGTGTGGAACCCTAGGTGGCTAGCCATAAATGCTAGGGTTAGGGTTTTGGTTTCACTAATTGGGTTATGGGCCTCTATGGGCCTTAAGCCATAAGTCATGGTTTATGAAATCACAAGTCATTAACCAACCTATTCATTATCTCTATTTCCCCAATTTAATCCTAATGACTAGAGTATCATTAACTTAGGTTAACTAGGGTTTCATAATCTAACCAAGTGGTCATAACTAGGGTTAGCTTCTAGGCTAGTCCACTAGGTCTCAACAAGTCAAGGTCAACCTAGAATTCACCAATTCAATAAATTACCAAATAATTCAAATAACTCAAAATAACCAAATTACCCCTAGACTAAAAATGATAATTAAAACATCCTAATGACACGGTTAGGCTCTAGGTCATGCAGTCTCTACGGTTTCACTAGCTGCACACCAAAATCACAAGTTATGACTTAAAACAGTTTTTAAATAGTTTAAAAATAATTAAAAATCACTAAAAATCATAATGTGAAATTAATATCAATAAATAATAAATATAATTACAAAATTTTAAAAATATCCTTATCTGGAAAACTGGGTGTTACAATCCTACCCACCTTATAAAAATTTTGTCCTCGAAATTAAGATGATCGCACCTCTCCTAGGTCAAACCCCCAATCAATCAAAGTCGAAGCAACAAAATCCTATTGGTCACGATTCCACAGTCTCGAGCAGGGTAGTTATACTATCTAGCAATTACAAGCAATATCCTGGCAGGTACTAAGGGAAATCACACATGGAAGTGGGGAGGAAGAACAAGAAGGTCAAACCTGCTAATCCATCACCTGCGATGTCAGTCTCCTCGGCTGCCATCGCAAAAGCTCTACCCCTCTGGTGCTGAGCTACAGGTGGCATAGCCCCCTCAAAAAGGGGTACAATAGGACAATCTATCTTCTGGTGGGCAGTTGACCCACAGAAATAGCAAACCCTCAACCTCTTCCTGCACTGCTCCCAAATGTGTCCCGGCTTCTTGCAGTAGGAACAACTGATCGCCTTCGGGTCCTGACCCCGATACTGATGCTGTACCTGCTGAACTCCTACTGGTGCCTGCGTCTGCTGAATCTGCACATGAGGCCTCTTGGCCTGGCCTCCACTGCTGCTGGTACCATGAGCGTCCCCTCCCCTCTTGAGCCTCAGCTCAAGGTCATCCTCAGCCAGTAAAGCTTCCGTCAAAATCTCCTCGAAAGTGGCATCCCTGTTGCCCTTGGTCAAGGACTTGACTTCCTTGACTAGACCCTTCCGGAACCTCTGGGCCTTCGCCGCCTCGCTTAAGCCCTCTACGAATCTGCTGAGGCGGCCGAACTCCCCAGCGTACTCCTCCACTGACAGGCTCCCCTGAACTAGGCTCTCAAACTACGACTCCAAGGCTCTGAGAGCTGAATCTGGAAAGAACTTCTTCTTGAAGAAGCCCCTGAACTCCTCCCAAGTTTGTCCAGCTACCCCCATCCTGGGGTCTGACTGATACCAGGTGCGAGCAAGATCTCGCATCCGGCTAGCTGCTACCTCTATCTGGAGATCTGCCGGTATCCGGGCCAGGCGAAAGATCTCCTCTATATGCTCGATCCACTCGTCAGCATATAAAATCCCTTCTGTCCCCAGGAAGTCTCTAGGGCTCATCTTCTGGAACTGCTCTATCCCCGGTGTCCTCGGCTGCTGGATCACTGGTCGAGCTGCGACTGTCGTATGGGCCAACTCCATGCCTCGGTCCTGTCGGGCCTGCTGCCGGTCCATAAACTGCTGGAAGTAGGCAAACATCTGTGCCGCATCCACGTGTCCTGCAGGCGGCGGCTGCTGGAACTGCATCTCTAGGATGACTGGGTCCTGCCCCCGAGCTGGTGAAGGCATATCCCTTACTACTGCTGAAGTCTCAATATGGACAGAGGTGGCAGGAGCTGCAGCCTCCTGACCCTGCTAAACTGGCTGAGAGGTGGCAGTCCCCTCTGCAACAACTGCTGCACCAGAGTGATGTGATCGTGTCTCCACCATCCTGAAGACAGATCGAACAAGGAAGTCAATACTGAGTAGGAATCGATATATCAAAAGAGGACAGTTATTTCAAAGAAGGCAAATCAGTACGATATGTAGATGGCATGATTTTAAGAAAAATTTTCCTAACTGTGATTGAGTGCCTCTCCGGTAAAGCCTATCTCTCAGTCCTATCGCAGGCTCGCAGCAGTACAACTAAGTCGCCGTACTACCGCGATATCGTACTAATGCGACTCTCGACCTGTATGGGCCACCACTAAAAATGTGTCATGACCCGTACCCACTGTGAGGGTACGAGTACGTAACAGCGCCCAGCCTACGTCGCATTGTCAGCGGTAGAACGTTGTTCTAAGTCTCTAACTAACCATCAACTCATGCAGTATATAATGTACTCATCATGATCAACTCCGAACGGAGGACAAGTATAAGATATGGTGTAACTCAATCACAGTCTAAGCACGATAAGATAACACAGAAACATTACTAAGAAAATGAAGACAACAAAACTACTAATATAATAACAACAAACTCAAAAGTCTCAATACATCTCATGTCTCAAACTCTATATACAACACCAGTTCTAGACATGAAAACTAAAACAAAACAGACTAGCTAAACTCCCGATCACTCCTAAGTGTCGGGGCCATGGGTAGCTAAGCCATCTCCTCAGTAAAATGTAGGGCATGTGTCCTCAGGACAATCATCTGTAAAATTTTCAACAGGTCCAGTCAGGACAGGAACGAGCACATCTCATCTAGAAAACCCAAGTAAATGACAGAGAACTATAAAGCAGTTATAGACAGTTATATTGATGAAAATGGCAGTTTATATTCAGGTGATGGTAAGAAAGACAGATAAAGTGCAAGGAAAGTAAATACTAAACAAGAGAAAATTCATAGCAATGGAGACTGTAAAAATAGAACTAGCTAAACCAGGGTAATATGATATAAAGTCCAGACAATAATGTAGACAAGTGTAACTCCAATGTAAGTCCAGTACATGATGAATCTCATACAAGATGAATCCAGCAAGGGACGATTCCAGTTATAGTGATCAATAATTCCAGGGTGAGTCCAGCCTATACTCTAGCAGTGTGTTTTAAAATACCGAGATCGACATGTAAACGGCTACGGGTAATCCGGCACATCACACACCTGGCCGGGTGTGAGATGGCTATCATTCCAGTATGATTCCAGCAAAGGGTGATTCCAGAAATGGGGTATGTCTACATGTCTTACTCTAGTATTTCCCCTTCCAGCAAGTGAATCCAGAATTCCGACACAATGATTCAAGATGAGTCCAGCCAAGTATAATGATACCAGTAAATGATTCCAGGGTGATTCCAGTAAATGATTCCAGTAATAGAAGCCAGGAATGATGATACCAGTAATAGAGGCCAGAAAATAAAAGTGTGTCGTATATATGAATCCAGAAATATCCACACGTGTTGTAACAGAGAATCGCATACAGCTAACTAGAACTGAAATACAGTAATTGACAAGTAATTGAGAGAACTATCCGAGAATGTACTCGCCTGATACTCTGAAAAGAGTAGTGTAATATCAGATGCCTGCACCAGAGTCACAATGTCCTAAACAGAGTAATTTGGGTCATGATATGTAAAATACAAGAGAATTGAAAGCTACAATACAAACTACATAATTTCTAAGCCAATCTAGGTCAAAGTCAACTCTAAGTCAAACCTGGTCAACTGTCTAGGTCAAACTAGGTCAATCCTAGTCCAGTCAAGTCTCACTAGGCCTAACCAAGCCTAGACTAGCAAACACACCATCACAAGTCATAGAGAACACATATTATATATATATACATGCTTACATTATATTCACATATTTGAACTTGCATTCAATCATAGGCATATTTACATACATTCATACAAGGATGCATAGGCACTTGTATACATTCCTACATATTGCATTCATTCATTTGTTCCTTGCATTTGATTACATACATTATCTACATTTCCTATATCATGGCATACCTACACTTATTCATTCATGCATTATGTTACCTACTACATGGATACTTGCATACATACATGCTCTCCGACATTCATTCATATATAGTGCATATTCATTAAGTTTACATAACATGCATACATAGGATATACTCATATCATATATTGCATATATACACTATATATACAGAGAAAGAGGGGACAAGGAAGGGGCATGAAGGGGGTGTGTTGTGTGTAGGGATATTGGGCTATCATAGTTAGGATTTCAGTTTTCAGGTTCACAAGACTGTGTGTGTTGATGTGTATGTGAACAACATAGGCTAGAAGGTCACAGGTTGTAGGTTGTGTGACAAAAACAATGATGTGTTGTAGCATTACAGGAAGAGTGTTCTCAGGAATTTAGTACAATTGACAGTGTACATATAGGAATATAGGTGACAAAGCTTCAGGTTTTTGTGCATATTTAGTAGGGTGAAATCAGTGTGCAGGAAAGAATGTGTCCAGTCCACATTAAGGTGCAGTAGGGACAACCACCCAAAGGTTCATATGGACCTAGGTTTTCAGATTCATGTTAACCCAATGCTCAGTCAATTGTGATGGCAAAGTAGTTCCTGTGTGTTTGACAGGGATGTGTCTCATGATTTAGAATCAGTAAATCCAAGTGAATAGGAACATTTTAAGGAAAATAGGTTTCAGTTTGGGTGAATGTCAAAGACAGTTACACATTTAACTAACAAATGTGTATAAATGAAACTCTTCTCAGTCAACTGATTTTCAATTGTGTGCCAAACATGAAATTAACAAGTAAAGCTTGTGTGTGTATAGGAAAATAGGATGTGTTAGATGTGGAGGAGTGTCTAATGTGTGTGCATCAGTTAACAGTGTTCAAGTTCCAGAATTGAGTGTAATGACATGAAATTGATAGTGTAACAGTTAACATAGGTTCCAACTCCAAACTAGAAATCCCAAACAACCCAATTCAGTTCACTGTGTGTGTGTGTGAATTTGAGGAATGTGTCATGTGATTCTCAGGTTTACATATATAACTAAAAATCAGATGTTGCATACATTTATTCCTGTACATAACATACATGCTAACACAAATGTTATACACTAACCTCCACATTAGGATACTAGGAAGGCCTATATCTAACTGCAAGGTAAATGGCCAAATGGCCAAGTGCCATACTGAAATGCCCTGCTACTGCCTCTGCTGCATATTGCCAAGGCATGGCAAGGCCAAGCAAGGCTCTTGCCTGCCGAAGGGCAGCTGCCACTGCTCTGCAACTGCCACTGCTCTATCCTGCATTGCAAGCCAAGTCAGCCTGCTGTTGCAAAGCCAAGCCTAACCTTCAATACTTCATAACCTCTCTCTACCCACTACTATATCTATTACTTGACTAGCCCCCAATCAACTGATATTCCAAAACACTCATTCTCTATAGGCTAATCCCTCTCAAAATCTCTGATACATACAAGTATCAGACACCCAAAACCCAATCTCATCTCAGGTATGCAGGCCAAGTGCCACTGTACACATTCCTATCACAAATTCGAAATCAAAATCAAACACACACACATACATACATAACCCAGTCTATAATTGTATAACTCAAGTCAACTATTAATCTGGAATAGGATTAACATAAACCTGTCTAATATAGGACAGTACCCAAATGTGTTTTCAGTTCACATATGAAAACAATGTGTCATTCCTCAACCCATTTTTGCAGGACAACACTCAGTCAAGTTTATAAACATAAGAAACATACCCATAGCAGTTAAGCAAAGTGTACTCATCTATTGGTGCACAGGACATCATCCTACCCTGATACAACCCAGACCTTACACACATGATAGCTGATAACTGATCTTGCACATCCACTGATATGCCTTAAGGTTGAAAACGTGACTTAGTCACTGATATAGAACACACTGCAGTAAGGGGTGTTCAAATCAATCGAGTCCCTGATATCTCCTAACACAGCTCTCCCTCTAATCTCACAACTCTCTCACAACTTACCTATACATATACATACAGAATGTATACATACAAAAACATACAGGAATTTCTCACTGAACAGGTTTTTCACAAAAAAACTTATTTTGAACTTAGTCCTACACCTACATTAAAACCCAGGAATCAAAACCATTTGAAAATCTAATTAATCCATTTGAAATCAAGGGGAAAATATATATACCAACATAGGGGTGGGGTCAGTCGTGTCCCATAGTATCAATCAGTGACACAAAATGTGTCCAAACACGTGTCTGAACTGTGTGCAAGTGTAGATACAGTGCAGTGAAGGAGGGGGCTCGTGCACGTGTGTCGAGCCCTCTAGGACATGACACACGAACCCACAAGTGTCGTGCACGTGTCTACTATTAGTCTAGGTCTAGGGCTAGGGTTTAGATACCCTGAATAGTGTCCAAAATGTGTCGTGTCGCGTGTCCAGTCGCGTATCAGTAAGGTTTACTCGTGCGTGTGTGTCTATGCAAAAATCCGTACGGGTGGAATTTCTCTCAAACCATTCCATGAAGTCCTCTGGAATTTTACGTGCATGGTGTCAGTCACTAGGCCTCCATGTCCATAAATTTTTAGGGCCTAAGTCGCCGTGTCTTGTCCGCTACAGTGCCCGAGCAGCAGGGCACTGTGCGTAGCCTGCTGCGTGCGTGTGCGTGTCCAAAACCGACACAAAAAAGACACCAAAATAAACTCAGTCTTCACAAACATTGCTACTCATACCTAGATCTAGAGATCCATGAAATTAGAATTCAAAAATACAAAAAATAAATCCTTTGTGGCATTTCGTCGAACACCTAGTATGCCCACTAATACGTATCCGATACGGACACGTATTGGACACGAAACCTAGCCATACCTATACCAGTAGTTAGGGTATTCCTAGGGCTTCCTATTCATGCAATTAAATCACTATTTTATGGAGAGGATTAGGAATTACCTAGGTGTGTGAAAAAGCCCAAAAAGCTTCAAAGAGGGGTGTTTTTCTTGCCACCCAAACTCCTCCAAATTGCTCCTCCACTGAAATTTCTCACCATAGTCAGGAAATACACAAAGATTAGGATCTATTGCAAGAAATTAGAAGGAAAAAGGAGTTGAAATGGAGAAGTTATGGATTGGGGAAGAAAGGGTTTTACCTCTATTTCCAAACTTTGCTATTTCCTAAAGGAGGCTAGCCCTAAGTGGTAGAGACATTAAATAGGGGTGTGGAACCCTAGGTGGCTGGCCATAAATGCTATGGTTAGGGTTTTGGTTTTACTAATTGGGTTATGGGCCTCTATGGGCCTTAAGCCATAAGTCATGGTTTATGAAATCACAAGTCATTAACCAACCTATTCATTATCTCTATTTCCCCAATTTAATCCTAATGACTAGAGTATCATTAACTTAGGTTAACTAGGGTTTCATAATCTAACCAAGTGGTCATAACTAGGGTTAGCTTCTAGGCTAGTCTACGAGGTCTTAACAAGTCAAGGTCAACCTAGAATTCACCAATTCAATAAATCACCAAATAATTCAAATAAGTCAAAATAACCAAATTACCTCTAGACTAAAAATGATAATTAAAACATCCTAATGACACGGTTAGGCTCTAGGTCATGCAGTCTCTACGGTTTCACTAGCTGCACACCAAAATCACAAGTCATGACTTAAAACAGTTTTTAAATAGTTTAAAAATAATTAAAAATCACTAAAATCATAATATAAAATTAATATCAAAAAATAATAAATATAATTACAAAATTTCAAAAATACCCTCATCTGGAAAACTGGGTGTTACACCCATTGACGACGAAACAGCAGGTGCTGGGGATAGATGTGCAGCTTTTTGCATATGAATGGAGGGCTCTTTGGATAGAGGAGCCATCGTAGAGCTAGCAGCCCCTCCCGGATGTTCTTCTGCAAAATCAAATGAGCCTTATCATTTTGTTGTCATTAACAACTAATCGAAGAGGATCAAAAGTAAAAGCAATCTTACCATGGCTTGGTCCAGTAACAGGTCTGTCGTCTGCTGACACAGATTCCAACCTTGCAGAAGTAGCCTCAGACATTACTGCCTGGCTACTACCCGCCTCGGAGCCACCCAAAAAAGGTCGGCTACCACTAGCTATCGCCGTTATTGGTATTATATCTGTACATGTGGGAGGAATTAGAGATGATTCGATTTCTGCATAGATAAAAAAATAGAGATGTCAGCCATTTAATCTATGAAAAGAAAATTGATAATCTCATTCAATACCTTTGGGATCGGCAGTGGTGGTTTCCTCCGGTGCTACTTCCTCACCCACATTCTTTTCTGGAGACACATGTACCTCAATATCCTCTTCAGGATTCAGTATGTCATCAACAGCTTCGGGAGATATATGGACATCAGTGTCCTCTTCTGGATTTAAAGTATCATCAACAGCTTCTGTTGATGTATCTTCATTGCTTATACTATCTTCTGGTGCTTCCTCGCTGGCAGTTGCGGCGGCGGCTTGATCGACATCGTCCTGCAGACCGAAATCGTAATCATTTAGAGCATCAATCATTAAGCGATCTTTTTCTTCACGGATTATTCTTGGTGTAGCAAGAAGCTGGGTAGTTTCTACCGCAAGAGAAGGAGATCGCAAAACTTCATCATCCCTCTGCTCAGCTTCATCCCTCTGCTCAACCTCGTCCCTCTGCTCTGGACTAGGAGTCTCCTGCCTAGGCTCGGAGGCAGGTGTAGGGGATGACATGGTGATTCCAGCAACAACACTAACCACCACCGAGGACAAGATTTGTCTCGAAGGAGTAACCACCCTCTTTCTTCTTTTGGAGGCCAGTTTCTTTCTATGTAGAGGTCTCTCTGGACTCTCTACATCTACTACATCGACCTGCCTTGGAAGAGAGGTCGGCGTAGTCGCTTCTTCTCTTTGGGTCGATTCGGCCAGTTGTCGAGATTGTGACCTGGTGGTGACCTTCTCTGATGGATCTAAAATAAGCTTCTTCTTTACAACCGGAGAAGAAGGTTCATTAATCCTTCTCTTCTTCTCCTTGGCTGGAGATTTGATAACTTTCAAGGAAATCCGGCAATGGTTCGTTGACTTCCTCAGGGAAGTTAGCTTCTCTTGAGGCTTCCAACGGGGCATCCACCGGCTCATGCTCCTCGTCATTTCCTGGGGCTGATATGACAGTTGCTTCCTTCTTCAATCGCGTCACTGTCGCGAAGCTATCTACAAGGCTGAAGTTCTCGACGAATGTATTCGTTGCGGTGTAAAAAAACGAATATGTGTATAACATTCGGGGGCCGTGATCACTCTTGGTCGGCATCGAGAACACTGTTCTTGTGTCTCGAGCGTTATAATAAGCCCAAGCCCTGGCGCCATCAATCAGATAACCTTTTCCTTGCAGGCAAGTTATAGCATTGCCTACGTGGAATTGGTCATAGTCGAATTATCGCACAAAACGGCTGGGAAGATAAGGTTCCAAGTTACATTCCTCTTCAAATATATAGACCAAGTGTGATGGCCGGATCGTCTTCAGCCACTCAAATACTGTACGACCTAGAGGCTGTCTCCCAAGATCAACTAGATTTGTTGACATATGTTCATAGCCAGTTGGAGGGGCAACACAGTAGAAATTTTACCCCTTTCCAAGATTCAAAGCACGTCTGTAATCTTTCAGACTGGTATATATCCATTTACTCCAGAAGAATCTCCGTAAATAGCTACAGCCGACTGCTCCCATATCAAGGTTCATTAATGACAGATGGTGCAGAAGCAACCATCCGAACAAATAAGTGTAGGGCAGCTCCAGCCGAGGGAAGTTCCCCTTCTCGCCTTTCCATTTGAGCATCGATTCAACATAAAGACGAAGACCAGCATTTACTCTGCAGGTCATCGCCGACAGCAGATCCATCCGGTAGCTAAAGACTAACCGGACAGCAGCAAAGAGCACGCCACGATGGAAGCGATCGACAATATTGGCTCCGGGGACGACGAATCGTCGAAGCCAGTATGTGAGGAAATCCGCCAGCTGGACTTCCTTTGACATGGACCTATAGCCCAGCCTTATGAAACTTTCAATAACATCTCTTGTCTTGAAAGGAGGATATTGAAGTTCATCATCAACCCTGATGTCCATCTCTTTGTTCTCTTCCATCAATTCGATCACCTCACTATGACTGAGTGGTCTGAAGAAGCTAGGGTTACACTTATCATGATCCTTAGTCTTCTTCTCTATAATGTGGTTAAGAAAAAGATAAGGCAACCACTTTCATGAGTAGCAAGTACCAGAAGAACCACTCTTGTAATACAAGGAGCAGATCTTATAATGGCACAACAGTTCTTCAAAAACGTCCACCATTTCAGTATTTTCCCGACGAAGTCGGTCCAATTCATCATTTGTTGGAACAAATTCCTCATAGGTGAATTCCTCTATTGGCAAGCCTGAGATATACTTCATCTCATGAAGAGCTTGTCCAATTTCTCCACAGGGTGTCATAAAAGTCCCTGTCCTAAAGTTATACCTCTCTGCCAAAGCAAGGAACAGATAAGGGTTGGGATGAAAGCCGTATACGGTAGAGAATATCGGTTGGTATAGCTCAATCTCCTTGAGCTTATCTTCGAACTAAACCAATATCCAATTGGCTATGCAGTTCCATCTTTTGTTATCTGGGTTCACCAGACCTGTCAAACGGATGTCCTGATCCGGGTATCTTCCTTCAACCCTCGCAAACTCGTTTGCTAAGATCAGTGTTCTAACCGGCAGTAGCAGGGAGGATTTCTCTGGCGGAATGCAGCCAGGCTTCAATCCTCTGAGCAGTGAGCTGTAACGCTCAGAGGAGCTGTAGACCATATCCTTATTGTACGGTCCCTTCTTCACACAAATGTTCCATGTTCTGGCTTGCTGGAGAGGAGTAATATCCCAATCCATCCTCCTGGGATAACTTGCATGAGCACAGCGAGATAAGGGAAGACACCTGGAAGTCTCAGGCAAGAGTATCCTTTTCTCGGCTCTTTGAAGGAGTCTCTGTTCGACTCGAGGTCTCGGTTGAGAACATTTATCAATAGCCTCACCAAACAGAAATAGGGGTTTCTTGTGAATAATAATATCAACGGTCTGTAGAGGCTGCCCGTTCATCAGACTTAATAAAGTTTTGTTGTCTTGTGCTACTAAGATAGCTTGACGGGAAGATGGCAGAGGATATTGGAGAAATATTACAAGGGACAAATCTTCCTTAAACTCTGGTTCAGCAAGGGTCCCTGCAAAGATTTCATAATCTTGGTCTTCTCTGATGATAACTGCATCAAACAGAAAGACAGAATTCAGTACATGCAAAATCAAAGATTTTGTCCAAAAAATCAGTAAATTGCACAAGCATCAGATTACACTATCTGTAAAACATCAGATTATGCAACAACAGCTTCTATGCGCAAACTGTCCAGTTGCGCCAACATATTCACTTGTACAAGCCATCAGATTGCGCTAACAAGCTTGCGCAAGGCAACAGTTTGCGCTGGACAGACTTACGCAAACCGATAGAATGTGCTGACTTTTGCCAGCGCTTTCCAATCGATTGTGCAAGAAAATAGTCTTCATGAAAACTATTAGGTTTGTGCAACCGAAACCCTAAACAGGACGGCACAATATAACCAAATCTCTAAAAAGAGATAGGTTTGAAGATTCAATCATGTAGAAGAACCCTAAAAAGGGTTTTTGATCTAGCGACTACCTTACAGTGCGGGATGACCGACTTCACATCGTGAAATGCGTGGCGCAGCCCAAGTCGAAGACTCGGCGGGGGCTTTGCCCTTGTCGGCGGCGAAATGCTTCGGAGCCATTGAAGTCGATGGAGAAGAAGGAAAAGAGTCGGAGCGGGCTCCGAAATTTTCTCTCTTGAACAAAGTGGAAACAAGTAAAGAATGACAGAAGGAAGAAGGAGAACTATTTATAGTTTTTCTAAAGTAACGGTCGCCCCGGATTGCG
The DNA here is from genome assembly GCA_029216955.1 of Iris pallida. Taxonomy (NCBI): domain Eukaryota; kingdom Viridiplantae; phylum Streptophyta; class Magnoliopsida; order Asparagales; family Iridaceae; genus Iris; species Iris pallida. The sequence continues at coordinate 13,178,825 of JANAVB010018199.1, read as the reverse complement.
CCGAAAAAATAGGAGCTGACTCCTCCAATTGCGCAGACAAGTTATTATATGCGCAACTTGATTTAAAAATCAAAATTCAAAGTATTTCGAAAACTTTGAATATTTTTAAAATTTTGAAAACTTTGAAGGGGGTCTTGTAGGTCCTAAAAATCAAGTTGCACCCATCAACAAAGCCATAAAAATCAAAGTATGCATCCTGTTGACACAAAGTCACAGTCAACCAAATATTGACAAGATTGACTAAATAATATCTGTAATAATTCAATACGACACACGACGTCTGTATTAAGCTCAAGACAGAAGACAGCTCAGCTTCCGTGTCTCAGTTGATTCGAGTCTGTATTTTATACTTTCTTTGAGTCTAGACTAATGTAATCTGAGTCATGCTGAGCTCTTGAAACTTAGACTATAGCCTACCCAAAAATCCCAAAGCTCCACCAAACCAAAAATTCCCAAATGGTCCCCTTTGAACCACTCTGTGCTTTGGAGACAGAGTTCGGGCCGAACTCTGCCTCCACACAGAGTTCGGGCCGAACTCTGTCCCCTAGAAATCAGGAACACTAATTTTAGGGTTAGCTGGTTGCTAGTTGTCCAACGGCCAAATATTTGAATTTTCCTACCCGAATTCTGGCCGAATTCTGCCTATAAAAACACTATAAATAGGGCATAAATTCTCTCATTCCAATCCATCCAATCTTCTCTTCTCTTCTCTCTTATAAGCTCAAATAAGCCATATCCTTCCCATCTACTAGCCACAAGCCTCCTAAGTCTCGAGTGCTCAGCATCTCTCAGTTAGGATTCTTGTGCAAGAGTCGAAGAAGTCGCTTGGACAATTCTAAGCAAATCGCCACTGCGATCCTCTGTTAGAAGTTGACGTGCTCTTCTGAAGTAAAGGCACGGGTTGTAAACTACTATTTCACAAATAGTAGATTTAATCCTGAGCTAGAGTTCTCAGGCCTGGACTAGTCCTCCACGAGGGAAACCAGGTTAAAATCGCTGTGTTTGCGTATGCTCTTTTGCTCTCTATTTATTTTCTGCACTTTACTCTGATTATTTATTATTGGTAAAAGAGTTAATTTTAATTGGCTATTTTTCTATATAAACTCTATTCACCCCCCTCTAGAGTTGCCAAACTGTTCTTCAATTGGTATCAAAGCTCTGTTCTCTTTACAAGGACTAACATCCTAAGAGCTGATCCATGGCAACCACACAATCCTTGATTTCCAATCATGGTGAAGGTCAGTCCACTCATAGGCTTCCCCTATTTGATGGGAATAACTACACATATTGGAAAACAAGGATGAGCTTCTATCTTAAGTCTCTAGACTTTGACCTGTGGACTGTCGTCACTGACGGTTACAAAAAGCCTGCCAGGATAGTTGTCGATGGTGACCTCATTGAGAAACCATACGACAAATATTCTGTCGAAGAGAAGAAACAGGCAAGTCTAGATGCTAGGGCTATTAATGCTTTATTCTGTGCTATAGACAGGAATGAGTTCAACAGGGTCTCTACATGCACCACTGCTCATGAAGTATGGAGACTTCTAGAAGTGACGCATGAAGGAACCACACAGGTCAAGGAATCTAAAATAAGCCGTCTCACTCAAGAATACGAAGCCTTCAAGATGAAGCCAAATGAGACGATCACTCAAATGATCACAAGATTCCTCGACATCATCAATCCTCTATCCTCGCTTGGAAAGCAATACTCAAACCACGAGAAGATTCGTAAGTTGCTCAGTGGGTTACCAAAGATTTGGAACCCTAAGGTGACTGCCATCATAGAAGGAAACGATCTCACAATAATGTCAATGGAGACCTTGATGGGTAAGCTCATGACTCACGAGCTTGACCTCAAGGACTTCGAAGAGCCTGCTCTGAAGACCAGGGAGATCGCACTCAAAGCTCATCAGCGAAGGGCTAATCACGATGAGACCGAAGAAGATAACTCGGATGATGAAGACCAAGCTCTTATGGTTCGCAACTTCAGGAAATTCCTTCGCTTTAATCGAAGGAAGAAGGAATCACAAGAAGACGATAAAGAAGAGCCAACTTGTTACGGTTGCAAGAAGACTGGACATGTCCGAAAAGACTGCCCATTCCTGAAGAAGAGCAACCGCTATGAGAAGCCATACAAAAAGAACTCATCAAAGAAATATGCCAACACAGGCATTTGGTATGAAAGTGAAGCGAGTGACTCCGAGGAAGAAAAGGACTCTTCTCAAGATACAACAAATGTGTGCCTAATGGCAACTTCCAACAAGGTATCTAACGAAACTCTAGATGACTTTTCTTTTGATGAACTTGGCGATGCTTTCACTGATTTACTCGATGATCACAAAAAGGTCATCGGTAAATACAAACATGCCAAGGACAAAATCAAAAGTCTTGAAGATGAGATACAAAGAATTTCTTTACTTCTTGATAATGTTAGAAACACGACACCCACTAATGACACTGATGAAGTATCCAAGCTTAAATTAGGCTTACATGATGCTGAAGCACGTATTGAGCAACAAACTCAAGAAATTACTACACTCAACACGTTGCTTGCTGAAGAAAAGAGTAGACACAAGATTTCCATGACTAAGATATATGGCTTAAATATTAAGGTTGATGAACTGCAAGCTGTTTCTAAAAGATTAGAAACCAAATTGGGTAAACAGGTTGTTCAAACCCAATCACATGGGCACAACACCACTCATGCTAGTCAACCACGTTATTCTCATGCAGCACATAACCATGCATTTATATACACAAACTTTCACAAACCACGTGCACGTAAGAATAATTCTCACTCAGTACACAATCATCATGCACAAAGACACAATCAACATCACTCCACACATAGGAATCATCATGCCATGCCATATAAACAAGCAATGCCATATAGACAAGATCATCATATGCCATATAGACAAAATCATCATGCCATGCCATATAGACAATATCAGCATGTCACACATCATAGATAATACCATAATGATATGCCTCATATACACCATCACCATGCCACTCATTCTATGCATAATCATCATCACCATGCTAACTCTTTATATTATGTTCATCCTCATCATGTTGCTTATAGATATTATTCTCATGCTCCTAGTATAAATAAGAATGCTATCTGTACTTACTGTGGATCACATGGACACATCTCACCACAGTACAAAGTTAGAAGACTTGTAGATAAAAAGATATATGCTTGGTTTCCAAAGACTAACTTTTCAGGACCCTCAAGAACTCGGGTACCAAAGGTCACATCTACTCTTGATGTAGGTGGACCTTCCCTCTTCAACTGAAAGTAAGTGGATTCTCGATAGTGGATGCTCGCGACATATGACGGGAGACGCAAATCTTTTTGCATCACTATCGATGAAGAGAGAAGGATATGTATCCTTCGGTAACAATCTCAAAGGGCACATAATAGGTAATGGTATCATTGGTCATCCTCCTTCTCCTGTAATAAAGGATGTCTGCCTAGTGACCGAGTTAAAGCATAACCAGATCAGCATTAGTCATCTTGCTGATCATGGATATGATATTAACTTTGGACAAAACAGTTGCTACATCTATGATAGGTCAACATGAGACATTGCTTTTGAAAGGAAAAGAGAGGACAACATATATATTTTCTATCTTTCTATAAATACTAACAATGCAGGTAGATGTCTATATTCCCACAAAGACGAACGACTACTTTGGCACCAGCGTCTTGGTCATGCCAACATGGATGCTATATCCAGGCTGTCTACCAAGAAGCTAGTGAGAGGATTGCCTGACATCACATTCAAAAAGGACACGGTATGTGCCGAATGTGAACTAAACAAGGCAACTAAATCCTCATTTCATTCCATCAACTCTGTAAGTACTACTAGACCCTTGCAACTACTTCATATGGATTTATTTGGTCCTAGTAGAATAGTTAGCCTTGGTGGCAAACTTTATGCATTTGTTATTGTTGATAATTTTTCGAGATTTACTTGGGTTTTCTTTCTCGCTAATAAGAGCGATGCTATTCCTATTTTCAAAGTTTTTGTAAAGAAAGTTCAAAACGAAAAAGGCTACATGATTACTCGAATCCGAAGTGATCATGGAGGCGAATTCGTAAATTATGATTTTGAAATTTTTTGTAATGCAAATGGTTTTGATCATGAATTTTCTTGTCCTAGAACTCCTCAACAAAATGGTGTTGTGGAGCGGAAGAATAGAACTCTCGGCGATATGGCCAGAGTCATGTTGAATAAATTTTTACTTCCGAAATACTTTTGGGCAGAAGCTGTCAGTACAGCATGCCACATTTTGAATAGGGTGCTGATTCGTCCCATTACGAAGAAAACACCCTATGAGCTTTGGTTTGGGAGAACCCCCAATGTTTCTTATTTTAAAGTTTTTGGTTGTAGATGTTTTATCCTTAACACCAAAGACAACTTAGGCAAATTTGATGCCAAAGCTGACGATGGTATCTTTCTTGGTTATGCCGCCAAGAGTAAGGGATATAGAGTTTTTAATAAACGCTGACTTATTGTGGAAGAGTCAACAAATGTGACTTTTGATGAAGATAACAGTGCAGTAAGTACTCTTGATGATGACGTTGAGCCATCAACTTCTACTCCAATGAATACTTCAACCGAAACTGATTCTCTGGAGGGTTTGCCTAAGAAATTCTCTTTCAAACCTTCTCATCCAGAAAATTTAGTAATAGGAGAAGTTTTACGTGGAGTAACTACTAGATCATCACTAAGAGACTCCGTTGCTAGCACTGCCTTCATTTCACAAGTAGAGCCTAAAAACATTTCTGAAGCCTTTAATGATGAATTTTGGATTTCTGCTATGCAAGAAGAACTCAACCAATTCGAGAGAAGCCAAGTATGGGAACTCGTTCCTAAACCGGTTAATCACTCGATAATTGGTACTAAATGGGTTTTTAGAAACAAAGTAAATGAAGATGGTTCAGTCACACGTAACAAAGCTCGTCTAGTAGCTCAAGGATACAACCAAGAGGAAGGTATCGACTACGATGAGACGTATGCTCCTCTTACTAGACTAGAATCCATTCGGATGCTTTGTGCTTTTGCTAATTTTCAAAACTTTAAATTATTTCAAATGGATGTGAAAAGTGCTTTCTTGAATGGTTTTATTAAGGAGGAAGTTTATGTGAAACAACCTCCTGGCTTTGAAAATCACAAATTTCCCAACCACGTGTTCAAGCTAAAGAAAGCGCTTTATGGCCTCAAACAAGCCCCCAGAGCTTGGTATGAAAGGCTAAGTAGCTTCTTACTTGAGAAAGGTTTTTCAAAAGGGAAAATTAACACTACACTGTTTATAAAATCTTTTAAAGACACTATTCTGTTGATTCAAATCTATGTTGATGATATCATTTTTGGCTCTACTGATGAAACCCTCTGTCAAGAATTTGCCAAGTGTATGCAGACGAAATTTGAGATGAGCATGATGGGAGAGCTCAACTACTTTCTTGGTCTGCAAGTGAAACAAATGGCTAATAGAACTTTCATCTGTCAATCGAAGTATACCAAGGACATGCTGAAGAAGTTCGATCTTGACAACGTCAAACCAATCAGCACTCCAATGGCTACTTCAACCAAACTCGAACCAGATGAGAGCGGCAAACCTGTTGATCAACGTAAGTATCGAGGTATGATAGGCAGCTTACTTTATTTAACTGCTAGTCGTCCTGATATCATGTTCAGTATTTGCCTATGTGCTAGATATCAAGCTAATCCTAAGGAATCACACATGACCGCGGTTAAGCGTATCTTTCGATACCTTAAGGGTACGGTTACAGTGGGCCTATGGTATCCCAAGTCCATATTATTTGACCTTATTGGTTACTCTGATGCTGACTTCGCTGGATGCAAGGTCGACCGTAAAAGTACGAGCGACACGTGTCATTTATTAGGAAAGGCTTTAGTCTCCTGGTTTAGCAAGAAGCAGAACTCTGTCGCACTATCCACAACAGAAGCTGAATACATAGCAGCTGGGCGTTGTTGTGCACAAATTCTGTGGATGAAGCAAACCCTTGAAGACTATAAGTTATCTTTCATGCATATTCCTATATTCTGTGACAACACTAGTGCCATTAATTTGACTAAGAACCCTGTCTGCCACTCACGCACTAAACACATTGAGATTAGACACTACTTTTTGCGTGATCATCAGCAAAACGGCACGATTAACTTAGAATTTATTGACACTGATCATCAGCTAGCAGACTTCTTTACTAAGCCTTTATCCGAAGAGCGCTTCAATTTCCTTTGTCGTGAACTTGGAATTTTAGATGAAGCGGTCATAAATTAAAATTCACCTGCGTAAATATCGAGTATAGTATGATTCTTTTACAATGAATTTGGTATGGGTACAAGCCGAAAGGGTCCTTCTGACAACAAGGCGTAAAAGCCTAAGCGACACGGTGCACTAGTCCTCAGGACTACCGCTAGCTGGGATCCGGCCCCTGCAGCTAACCCATGGCAAATTCAAACTATTGAATTATATTATATTTCCTTGTTTATTATATGGTTTGTTTTGATTTATTACTGCCTATTTACTAATTTCTAAGTTCATTCTGATATGAGTCTACCTCTCTATCTATCTGATTGATTTCATCAAGCTTTTATCCTCATTTCTAACTCTTTTTCACCACTTAACCTTTTTTTCTAATTTTTGGCCTGACTTATGTTCTGGGACATGAACCCAGAACTCGGGCCGAACTCTGCCACTACCAGAGTTCGGGTCGAGTTCGGTCCCATTGTTCTAGAGTCGGGGACAGCTTCAGCCGTTGGATCATTTTAGATCATACGGTCAGAATTCTATCCGACCAAAGAAAACCCCCTCTTATATTTCGGGTTTTCTTCTCTCTCCTTCACTATTTCCTTCTTCTCCACCTCTCCAACCTTCTTCCTACAAACCCTAACCCTAGTTTTTGATCTAGAAGTGCTCCATTGCTCCTCAAAATCAAAGGAAAGGGGTTTCTCATCATTCTCTTCCACTGTTTGTTGTTGATTTCAGGTATATCCCCTTCTTTCTCTCCATTTCAAGTTCTCTATTTTCTTGCAAATGGCTCCTCGCTTGCCCAATCGTGGGAAAAGGACTCGAACTGAGGGAGCTTCCTCTTCGAATCCTCCTCCTTCAATTGAGCAAGTAGTTGAACAACAACCCATTCATCCGTTGTTCAACCCGCCTTGTCCCCATGATCCGAATACATATGACGAACGATTATTTGTGTCGCTAGACGCGTCTAATGCATGGTTTAGCGACTTTCGGACTCGTCCGGTGTTCGGGGGACATCCGATAAATTTTACAATCTTTTCTCAATATGAATCATTGTTTCGTGATCTATGTTTGGATGAGTTAGTTGCCTCAAACTTTGTCATTTACCGTAGCGCCATCCAAATGTTTTATTGCAATTTAACTTTCGATGCAACCCACATCTATTCCCGGGTTGCCGGTATTGACATTGCTTTCAATGATTCTGAGTTGGGGGATTTTCTTGATCTTCTTAATCTCGATGCTTGGGATAAACTTGTGGAAGCTCGTCAATTTCAATTTGTTGGCGATACTTCTCTTGAAGGTTTCAAGGAGGAATTATGTGCTCCTAACATAAGTCCTCGTAAACTTATGGCCAAGCACCTCAACCCATATTTCTATGAACTTCATCGAATCATTTTTAACACTATCTTGCCAAAAGCTGGCTCCACTGATGAAGTTACCTACTTTGAGATATCTGCTTTGTATCACCTTCATTATCGTATCCCCTTCAATCTTCCTAGGACAATGATGGACTGGATGATAAATTGTAGGAAGAAACCAAGAGCATTAGTTTATCCTTTATATCTTCCTATGGTTTTTCGTGCGTTCATTATTCCTATTCATGACTGTCAGTTCTTGCCTGCTCCTGCTTTCCTGTCCAAGGCACGACGTACTCAGGCAGTCGTCGCCTCTCCTGAGGCTTCTGAGCATTCTGATGATGAGGAGCCTGACGCCCCTCCACTCGGTCAGGATGCACCACTTCCACCTGCCACTCTTGAGTCTATTCAGACTATGCTCCGGGATCGTTTTGACCTTGAGGACGAGCGCTAGACCCAGCTGGATTATCGTACTACTCTACAGATGAGTGCCCTCGGCAACTTTCTGCATGATATACGGTACTCCATGTCTCATCATTTGCACAGTCCCATGGAGCGGGATCCTGAGCGCGCGGGCCATCGCATTGATAATCCATGGGTCATGCGTTACATGGATCCGGATGATGCATTTTTGGACCCCCATCGCTCCTTCCCTGGTCCTTCAGACCCTCCAGGACCTTCTCGTGCTCCGTGATGGAGATTGGCTAGATCTGCTGCTGCTACTGATGATGATCTTAGTTGATGCTTTTTGATTTTAGTTATTTAGTTTATTATGGATTTATGTACTTAGTTTTATGTACTCAAACTCTGGTTGTGTGTTTGACACTTGGTTTTGTGGATGATATTTTATGCTCATTATCATAGTTTTACTTTATGCTAGTGACTCATTTTGTTTAGTCATACACTGTTTCTTCTCTGCTTGGTGTGGTTGCATCACTCTTAATTGTCTATACTACAGTTTATATGATCTTTCATTCATATGCAGTCTATATTGCTAACTGCCAAAAGGGGGAGAACTCTGTATATTCTGGCTAGATATATTTAGTATCATATCTGTCGCTTTCGTATATCTGTGCTTGTTTGTGCTTTTTGGAGATATTATAAAGGTTCAATGCATTCTTTACGGGGGAGCTATCTCTTCTAGCTCAGCGCCGTTCACTGATCACGGGGGAGCTCTTATTTCTAGTTCGGCATCGATTATGGGGGAGCTATGTTGCTATGATCAACTGTGTCCAGGTATAAATGTTGAATATACATATATTATTTTGTCAATTATCAATATGGGGGAGATTGTTGACACAAAGTCATAGTCAACCAAATATTGACAATATTGCTAAATAATATCTGTAATAATTCAATACGACACACGACGTCTGCATTAAGCTCAAGACAGAAGACAGCTCAGCTTCCGTGTCTCAGTTGATTCGAGTCTGTATTTTACACTTTCTTTGAGTCTAGACTAATGTAATCTGAGTCATGCTGAGCTCTTGAAACTTAGACTATAGCCTACCTAAAAATCCTAAAGCTCCACCAAACCAGAAATTCCCAAATGGTCCCCTTTGAACCACTCTGTGCTCTGGAGATAGAGTTCGGGCCGAACTCTGCCTCCACACAGAGTTCGGGCCGAACTCTGTCCCCTAGAAATCAGGAACCCTAATTTTAGGGTTAGCTGGTTGCTAGTTGTCTAACGGCCAAATATTTGAATTTTCCTACCCGAATTCTGGCCGAATTCTGCCTATAAAAATACTATAAATAGGGCATGAATTCTCTCATTCCAATCCATCCAATCTTCTCTTCTCTTCTCTCTTATAAGCTCAAATAAGCCATATCCTTCCCATCTACTAGCCACAAGCCTCCTAAGTCTCGAGTGCTCAGCATCTCTCAGTTAGGATTCTTGTGCAAGAGTCGAAGAAGTCGTTTGGACAATTCCAAGCAAATCGCCACTGCGATTCTCTGTTAGAAGTTGACGTGCTCTTCTGAAGTAAAGACACGGGTTGTAAACTACTATTTCACAAATAGTGGATTTAATCCTGAGCTAGAGTTCTCAGGCCTGGACTAGTCCTCCACGAGGGAAACCAGGTTAAAATCGCTGTGTTTGCGTATGCTCTTTTGCTCTCTATTTATTTTCTGTACTTTACTCTGATTATTTATTATTGGTGAAAGAGTTAATTTTAATTGGCTATTTTTCTATATAAACTCTATTCACCCCCCTCTAGAGTTGCCAAACTGTTTTTCACATCCTTCAAATGAAGTACGCTGAAGACAGATTATGCACCACCTCAATTGTGCAAGCTGAATTGTGTACACTTCCAAGTGCGCTATCTGATTTGGCCGCATCATCATTACCTGACAGAAAATTAGATCTTCTGACAGCTGACAGTACGAAAAACGAGGAAACTGTTCGTTTCTCATACAGTACAGCGCTCGAGGACAGCTGTACATCCAGCGCAGTTCAATCCAACGCAATCTAAACCAAGCACAATCTGAAGCTAGCACAATTCATGTGGCACAGTCCATCAAGATAACTAAAATTTTGTACGTGGCATGCATGCCATCAATTACTCACCACGTAGCAACCGTCTGTACACGATCATACGCATTTCAATCAAATGATGCCATGTGTCCAATACAATTGGCCCACGATCAAATAACTGCCAGCGCAGTATGATGTCTGCGCGGTCCAATGCATGCACAATCCATCTTGCGCAATCCCGAATAACTAAAAATTAGTTATTTCCAGAACTCTATAAATAGAGTTTCAAGTCCTTCCTAAGGGGGATATCACATAGAGATCAGAAAAATCAGAATCAAGAGCAGAGAGTTTAGGAGTTCTTGCCCAAGTGCTGCTGCATTCTTCAGAGGCTACCGCCTTCAACTTCAGAGGCTATCGTCTTCAAAGTTCATATCGTCCAAGGGATAAAGCGATTGTCATTCAGATCAGATTCCTACAGTTGTACTTTCCTAGAATTCTATTGTAATCTTCTTACAAAGTTTGTGAAATAAAGATAAACTTTTGTTTTTGCAAACACGGGGTTGTGGCTGCAGGCCGTTTTCCTTTGTCCTCAAAGGCGGGAAAACTGACTTCCAGAAGACGAGCATTGGACGCCTTCTTTTCAGCTGCTTCGGCCTCGATGGTCATGGAACTCGAGTTTGTTTGCCATTGATTATAAAAGAACAGAACAATTATATGGGAGGACTGGACTTTTACATCACAATACAAATTCGTTCGTACAAATAAAGACTAAAGACAAAAACCTAGGTACAGCAGTCTAAGTACGATTGTTTAGTTTTGATTCTGGGGGGTAGCGATAGAGGCTCGGGAAAGCGACGGCCGCTCTGCCTTACTGCTTGGATGATCAGACGTTGCCTTGGCTCTGGTGAAGAAATACTCTCTGGATGGGAAGACTCTTCTGTGCGCGTCTTTAGTCTCTCTGTGTGTCCAGCCGGGTGGAGAGGATCTCTGTTGCAAGGGAATGGCACCTTACTATATTTTTTATTTCTCTGGATCCGCCCTTCTGCAAGGGAATGGCACATTGTTATTTATAGGAGAGGGGTGTGATCATTAGGGTTTACAAAAATTCCCTCCTTGAAAAGTCGACGGCCAATCATCTGGGCCATTAATCTTGATTGCATTGCATCTGGTCAATTGATTCTTGGTTGCGCCAAATCTATATGGGCAATTAATGCTGATTGCAATTAATATTCATAATTTGATATGACAAGCTTGGATCTCCCGCCACGTGTCCCATTTACTTAATCATAACAAATCTGATTTGATTTGAGTAACAATGGTGATTGCATCAAATCTGGTTGTCAGAATTTATGAGCAGCCATAACTCCGAGGAGATAAGACAGCCACATGTCTCAACTTGTCATGAGGATCACCACGTGTCTCAACCGTTATGAGCGGGGAGTCTGACAAAGCCGTATGAGTGCGGTCTTAGTGATCCGCATAAGGGTAACCCCCAAGTCCTAGCCGCATGAAGGTAACCGCCACATGGGGACAACAGCTTCGTAAATGAGGCGGCCGCATGAAACGGGTAGCCGCATGAAGCGTGCAGCCGCATGAAGCGGGTAGCCGCATGAAGGATGCAGCCGCATGAAGTGGACAGCCGTATGAATGATACAGCCGTATAAATGATGCAGTCGCATGAAGTGGGCAGCCGCATGAAGCGAGCAGCCACATGAAGCGGGCAGTCGCATGAAGCCAGCAGCCGCATGTAGCGGGCAGCCGCATGAAGCGGGCAGTCGCATGAAAATTCACAGCCGCATAGGGATGGCAGCCGCATAGGGGTGCTTGGGACTTGTCACGACCCGCACCCTAGAGTTAGGGCACGAGAACGTAACAACGCCCAGCCTACGCCGCAGTGTCGGCGGTAGAACGCTGTCCTAGGTCTCAATGCATCTAACCGTATAAGACTAAACAGTTTATACTCCCCGAATGGGGGTGACATAGCAGATACAACTCAATCACATCTAAGGTAGAGCATGATAAGAATAGATAAAACATGAAATCCAAAAGAGATACAGGAGATAGAAGTCTAAGTGTCTAAGGTACATGAACCCAGAAATACATCTCAAAACTCAATAAAGATACAGTAATCCACAAAGTAAATACAACTCCAGACAAAATGAAATAACTACCTAAACAACCTCTAATGTGTCTCCTCTAGGCTAGCAGGCACCTCCAGGCTATCTGTAAAATTTATCAACAGGTCCAGTCAGGACTGGAACGAGCACATTACATCTCAACAGTTCATAGCAGGTTAGAAAATATAAACATGTAGTAGAGTAAAATACAGGATCTGAAGAAATACAGTATATAAACAAGAGAGAGAACTGTAACAGAAATATCTACTATAAATAGAGAACTAACAGTGGCTAGTGATGTAGAGTACAGGATAGCACATGTGAACAGGACAGATTTTTACATGATCTACACTAAAGAGTTGTACATGATCTACACTACTAAAGAATTGTTCACATGACTATTAGCACTCCCCCGTTTCCCCAATCAATACACAAGGATCTAAACAAGTTATGTTATTGTACATGATATCACATGGGGGCCCATATAGGGTGCACATGATAGTATACATGAAAGCTCTGTGAACATGAGAGTACAAGATTCACAAGAGTGTACATGTATGGTGAAAGCACAGGAGTACATGATGAAAGTGAAACGTACATGACACAATGTACCCGATGCTTCCGAGGGGGATAACATCGCATGAAGAGATCCATATAGTACTAATCCGTGATAATGTCGTGACAGCATCAAGTATAGTAATCTAAAGCAGGAATATAATTCTAAGCAGGATATGAAATGATCAGAGAATGTACTCGCCTCGATAACCTGAACAGCTGATAAGTATAGGAGGGGTCCCACTGAAGCCACAGAGTCCTATTTAAAGCAACACAGGTTACAAGGTGTTCAAGTTGTAATAAATGAATCACTAAAATCAATCTATACTATTCTAGGTTCTTCTAAGTCAAAACAACTCTAGGTCGACTCTGCTCAATAATCTAGTCAAACTAGGTCAAGTGTTGACTTATAGTTGACTTTGGGTCAACTGGTCAACTCTGGTCAAACAGGGTCAATTCTAGTCTAATATAAAGTGTACTTCGTTATTTGTACGTCGAAACTTACGGCGCGCAAACCGAGATAAGAAGATTATCGGTAAGGTTGATAATCTTATTATAGTGATCCACGTATCCAACTTGTCAATTTCAACGATGTGAGATCACTGGAATTGACTGATCTCAGTTTCGTTGTACTAATCCCGAAATACGAACATTATATGAATTAATTATTAATTAATTATAAAAAGGTTAAACTTAGAGAAATTATCAACAAACATTGTCGGACGATGAAATGAACATCGCCAACGTGTCCAAAATGGTCAAATTAGCTAGGATAGCCTACCCAACGGTCCAATTTGGACACAAGGGCAAAAAGATAATTTTGGGTCAAAACGGTGTCCGTGTCGGAGCCGTTTTGCACCGAAAAACGTGCAAGAAAACAAGTCTATAAAATATAACAAATTATATGTCCACGCAACCAGAATGTCGATACGAACCCAACGGTATCTCCAGAATTGGATTCCGTTGTCCCGATCTCATTTTGGCCCGTTGACCAGAACTTGGAATTCTGGTTTGCACGCCAAAGTTCACAAAACTCAGCAAACTACCTGTCAACGGGTCCAGAAAGATGATACGAACTCAACGGTATCTCCAAAATTGGATTCCGATGAGCCGAACTCAAAATGATCCGTTGACCCGGATATTGGCATCCGACTTGCACCGAAATGCGTGCCAGACCCAATGTCCACCAAAACCTAGCAAATTATATGTCAACGAGTCCAGAATGACAATACGAACTCAACGGTATATCCGGAATTGGATTTCGATGAGCCGGTGTCAAAAAGTCCCGTTGACCCAGAAAGTGGGACCCGTTTTGCACCGAAAAACGTGCCCGGGCCCACATTCTCCAAATCTAACAAATTTTATATGAAAACATGCCAGAACGACGCCACAAGTCTATTGGTGGTGTCAGAAATGAAATCTGGAGTCCCGTGCTCAAAAATGGAATTTTACAAGTTAGAAATTATGAATTCGGACGACCAACTTTGGCGTCGAATTCAACCAATCAAACAAGCTCACAATGAAACAAAACTGGAGGGGTAGTAAGAGGGTTATACCAGCTTCGCAACAGAACTGGTAGCACGCCAAACGGAGCTGCGGTGGAGGAGATACAAGCTGACGAAGTTGGCCCCGCGAAACTGTCCAAATTTAATATAATTTAAACGGTCAACTTGGTGGTCGATTTTGATGTATCAAACGATAAAATTAACGGACGAAAATTGACATGAGCGAAGGTGGATATACCGAGATTGCGACAGAGTGAAGAAATCACCGATCCAACGGTCGGATCTCCGGGAAAACGCGTGCGAAGTTGCTGCGACGGAACGCCAAAACGAACTTCATTTTGCGTGCGTCACGACGGGACGTCGTGCAAAACGCACGAATCGCCTATACGTCACGCCGGAGAGCGAGCAGCGGACCCAGGGAGGGTCGCCGGAGTGAGGGGGTGCACGGCCAAGGGCCACGACGGCCCACGCGGCGGCACGACGGTGCACGACGGCGGCCCGTGCGCGCTCGCGTGCGCACGCCTGTGCATGGTGGTGCAGCAGCTGCTGCTGCGCTTGCTGCCGTCCACTGCACGCGCGAGGCGGCACGGCCACTGCGGTGGCGAGGGCGGCGGGGTGTGGTGGTGTTGGCGGAGGAGGTGGCTAATAGTGGTGGTCGGGGCTATGTGAGGAGAGGAGATGCTGTTAGTTGTTGGAGTGAGGGAAAAAAATAGTGAAAGAGAGAGAGAGAGAGATGTAGTAATGAGAGGGAAGAGAGAGAATGAGTCCTCCCTAGAAATTAGGGCCGGCCATGTGCTGGAGAGGAAATTTGTGAGTGTGAGGGAAAATTAATGGTTAGGATTAATTTGTAGAAATCAAGTGGCTAAGGTTAAAAGTAGGGAAATTGGCCATTCCAATGGGAATTAAATAATTAGAAATCTCCAAAAAAATATAGAAAAAATATAGGAGATTACTTGATATTTTCTGGCAATAAAATAGGAGGGGTTGTGAGTGTGAGGGAAATTAAATGGTGATGATGGAATGAGGGAAAAATCAGGGGTGGAGATTTATTTAGGGGGGGATTGGATTTAATTGGGGTTTAAAATCCAACGAAAGTTACACTCAAATTTGAAATAGGTAGAAGGATATTAAATATTATTTTGGACACGAAAAAATGAGGGTGTCCCGATGGAGAAAATCATGGAGCTGGACTGGACTCGGTGGAGCCGGATTGGATCAAAACTGGACATTGTGCAAAATCGAATTAAAATTAGGAATCGATGATCATGGACAAATAAGTAGCACATGGGGATTCCAATAAATAGGACACAAGTGGCGGACGGATAGTAGGCTCTAAGTGGGCCATGTCCATAGTTGGGGCTGACAGGTTTTGGTCGACAGGGGACCCACAAATCAAGTTGGAAAATGAATGTGACGCCGTGGAGTGAAATAAAATTGGGTCACGTGTCGGAAAAGTTGTGCGAATCAAATAGAGCTCAAAATGACGTATCTGAGTGGGACACAAAGGTCATGGGTGACGAGCGTCTCGAGTAGATCGTCAATGAGGAGTTGGTTTCAAGAAACTGACTGGTCTTGCGCTCCCAATTTAAATGTCATGGTAACGCGCTGAAAATGATCAAGGAAAAGAGTGAGAAAAATAAATATCAATCAAATGGTCTAAACCGACCCGAAGTTCAGCAAAGCAGAAAGAGTACAAGGGAACAAGTTTGGATTGGACACTATATACCGTTATGAAGGTAATCGTGTCCACTCCAAAACTCGTGAAGAAGATTTCCAGAGTTGAACATCCCTGACACTCCAAATATCAATGGCATGAAAAGTACACTTACAGGAAAAATTAACAGAATAAATTATTTATCAAACCAATCAATCAGAAAATAAAATAAATAAAAAAAAATGAACCCGAAATTCAGGGTGCTAACATCCTACCCACCTTATAAAAATTTCGTCCTCGAAATTAAAATGTCCCTACTCCCTCTAGGTCAAACCCCCAAAATCAAAGTCCCAGAACTTAAACAAATCATACCATCAAATAAAAGACAATATCCAGGGTCATGGCATACGGTGACAGTAAAGTCTCATCTAGGTTTACTAGTCATGCTAACCAATGGTCATAGGGTATCAAACACACAAGCAATCCAGGGTGCTAAATGAGAAAGATGCAGAAATATCAAATCATCAAAACTGTAAGACAGTCTACCATCCCATGTGAAAATTGGTACTCATCAAAAATAAAGAAAGGTAACCACCAATCATCTAAAAGGGTACAGAAAATTAAATTAAAAATTAAGAAATTGAAAATCACTTGCATTGAAATCCAATCGCATTATATAATATAGAGAGCATTAGAGAGGGAAAACTAGCATCATGTGTATGGGGATATGTTCATACGGTTAGATAGTAGGCGTGTGTGTACGTGAGTATACATGAAAGTATATATGAGAATTTGGGTTTTAAAACAACAGCTATCAAGTTACACTAATCATGGCATTTTGGTTAAACACCCTACAATACGCAACACGCAACTTATTTAATCATAACATGCATAGCTAACCATATATATAAAAAAAGTAGAGACTTAGTTATGTATCTATACAAATTATAACATGGATGTATAAAAACTGTATATATCTATATAGATACATGATCATAACATAGAGAGGAAGATTAGGTTACATGACAGGGTATACTAAGTTAGAGTGTGTGTGTGTGTCCTTGTACAGGGTTATAGCTTAGTATTGAAAGGTTAAATCCAGGTTTAGTTCAACATTTACATATAAAATCTGAAAACAAGCTAACATTTAAACCATGGAAATTATGGACATAATGCGGTCTCAGATTTTAGGGTTTGAAACATCACAACCAATCTCAATGGTCCTAACACATCCTAACATGATAGAAAAGAAACCCTAACATACTATCAATAAATTTATCTACGCATACAGTTCAATATTACATATTAAATATGAAATTTAACTAATCATGTAAATCAATGTAAAAATGTTAACATGTAACTAGTTTTCAGAATTTTGGAGAACTTGAACATTAAAACCCAACTCAATGTTTATCACAAACTAGCATGTAAGAATATGAAACTTAAATTTATATCCTACTTCCCACAAGGTAGCTCAATATTACATTTAAGAAAATAAAACAGCAATTTGAACTAACATTTGGAAATTCAGCATTAAAGGTCAATATGCACACAGTCTTAGATTTGACAGTTTTAAACACAAATTTTCAACCAAAAATTCTTTTGAATTGAAACCCTACGTATAACATACATGTGCAGTGATGTAGACAAAACTAATAACATAAAATTTATATTTAACTTACGAATTTAAACATGGAAAAGCAGAGAACCAGAAATATTGGTTATGAAAAATTGGACATCAACAACATATCAATATGTATCTAGATATGTGAAAAAAAATCAAGTGTAGCATGCATACGTGTTAGGCAAAGTGTCTACTATATATATTCGTATACATATTCTCATGTCCCAATAAAAATTAATTTTTACATTAAGACTAACATTCAGATTCCTACCAAGATTGCAAGCAGGCGATTGACAGAATCAAGACAGTTTTATTATCATTAATATTTAATACAAGAATAATAGCAAGAAGAAATAACGAAAAAAAATCTGTTTTGCTTATCTGTTTAAAGAAGAACCATTTTGAAACCCAGAGCTAAATTATCAAATCCAAGGTAAGGTCTAAAAAAATCATCAATTCATCGTATTAAGAAAAATTCATAGAAGAAGTTACACAAGGTTTATGAAAACAACTAAACTCACTCCTCAGTTATATAATAGAAAACTAGACAACCAAACAAATAATAATTCTTTTTTTTTGATTGATTGAGAAAAAGTAGAGAAAACATGTTCAAAAATATTTAAGGTGCAATCTGATAATCATATGCGTCTATCCAGAATCATGGTACTCTAAATCCTCGTCATACTAGTAAGCAAGGCTACGATAATCACAGAGCCCTTGACTTATGCACATATCTCTAGAATCATGGTATTTAACATTTTCGCGGTGCCGCATGCTTGGCTGCGAAAACCTTAAATTCCCACACCCGAGAAATATATCCAGAGTCAGACTATATGTCCTCACCATGCTGGCTAATGTGACTATAGAAGACTAGATTCCATAACATAGACGACCTAGCCCATATAATTTCATCTTGCCAAAAATTAAATTAAATCAATAATGAATACTCAAAAAAAAATCAAATCAAATTTATCAACGAACATCAAAATTCAAAAATGAACAAAAATCTATCAAATACAACTCGGATGCAACAACTATCATCAAAATTCGAAATTCGAAAATCTTCCATCAAAATTAATAAATACAAACTCAAATTCAACAATAATCCATTAAAATCAATTTCAACAACAGAAAATAAAAATAAAACAAATCAAGGGAAAAAAGTTTTCAAATCGAGGTTAAATAAGATTCTCCAGGGTCGTCCCAGGAATCTCTCAAGGGTTCCTATCTGTGATTGAGTACCTTCAAAATATATCCTAATCCTACTGCAGGCTGTAGTGATACTCTAGTTCGAATACCACTACACTTTAGTCTCGACCTGCATGGGCCACCACTAAAAACGTGTCACGACCCGCACCCTAGAGTTAGGGCACGAGAACGTAACAACGCCCAGCCTACGCCGCAGTGTCGGCGGTAGAACGCTGTAATAGGTCTCAATGCATCTAACAGTATAAGAATAAACAGTTTATACTCCCCGAATTGGGTGACATAGCAGATACAACTCAATCACATCTAAGGTAGAGCATGATAAGAATAGATAAAATATGAAATCCAAAAGAGATACAGGAGATAGAAGTCTAAGTGTCTAAGGTACATGAACCCAGAAATACATCTCAAAACTCAATAAAGATACAGTAATCCACAAAGTAAATACAACTCCAGACAAAATGAAATAACTACCTAAACAACCTCTAATGTGTCTCCTCTAGGCTAGCAGGCACCTCCAGGCTATCTGTAAAATTTATCAACAGGTCCAGTCAGGACTGGAACGAGCACATTACATCTCAACAGTTCATAGCAGGTTAGAAAATATAAACATGCAGTAGAGTAAAATATAGGATCTGAAGAAATATAGTATGTAAACAAGAGAGAGAACTGTAACAGAAATATCTACTATAAATAGAGAACTAATAGTGGCTAGTGATGTAGAGTACAGGATAGCACATGTGAACAGGACAGATTTGTACATGATCTACACTAAAGAGTTGTACATGATCTACACTACTAAAGAATTGTTCACATGACTACTAGCACTCCCCCGTTTCCCCAATCAATACACAAGGATCTAAACAAGTTATGTTATTGTACATGATATCACATGGGGGCCCATATAGGGTGCACATGATAGTATACATGAAAGCTCTGTGAACATGAGAGTACAAGATTCACAAGAGTGTACATGTATGGTAAAAGCACAGGAGTACATGATGAAAGTGAAACGCACATGACATAATGTACCCGATGCTCCCGAGGGGGATAACATCGCATGAAGAGATCCATATAGTACTAATCCGTGATAATGTCGTGACAGCATCAAGTATAGTAATCTAAAGCAGAAATATAATTCTAAGCAGGATATGAAATGATCAGAGAATGTACTCGCCTCGATAACCTGAACAGCTAATAAGTATAGGAGGGGTCCCACTGAAGCCACAGAGTCCTATTTAAAGCAATACAGGTTACAAGGTGTTCAAGTTGTAATAAATGAATCTCTAAAATCAATCTATACTATTCTAGGTTCTTCTAAGTCAAAACAACTCTAGGTCGACTCTAGTCAATAATCTAGTCAAACTAGGTCAAGTGTTGACTTATAGTTGACTTTGGGTCAACTGGTCAACTCTGGTCAAACAGGGTCAATTCTAGTCTAATATAAAGTGTACTTCGTTATTTGTACGTCGAAACTTACGACGCGCAAACCGAGATAAGAAGATTATCGGTAAGGTTGATAATCTTATTATAGTGATCCACGTATCCAACTTGTCAATTTCAGCGATGTGAGATCTCTGGAATTGACTGATCTCAGTTTCGTTGTACTAATCCCGAAATACGAACATTATATGAATTAATTATTAATTAATTATAAAAAGGTTAAACTTAGAGAAATTATCAACAAACATTGTCGGACGATGAAATAAACATCGCCAATGTGGCCAGAATGGTCAAATTAGCTAGGATAGCCTACCCAACGGTCCAATTTGGACACAAGGGCAAAAAGGTAATTTTGGGTCAAAACGGTGTCCATGTCGGAGCCGTTTTGCACCGAAAAATGTGCAAGAAAATAAGTCTATAAAATATAACAAATTATATGTCCACGCAACCAGAATGTCGATACGAACCCTACGGTATCTCCAGAATTGGATTCCGTTGTCCTGATCTTATTTTGGCCCGTTGACCAGAACTTAGAATTCCGGTTTGCACGAAAATGCGTGCCGGAGCCAAAGTTCTCAAAACTCAGCAAACTACCTGTCAACGGATCCAGAATGATGATACGAACTCAACGGTATCTCCGGAATTGGATTCCGATGAGCCGAACTCAAAATGACCCGTTGACCCGGATATTGGTATCCGACTTGCACCGAAATGCGTGCCAGACCCAATATCCACCAAAACCTAGCAAATTATATATCAACGAGTCCAGAATGACGATACGAACTCAACGGTATATCCGGAATTGGATTCCGATGAGCTAGCATCAAAAAGTCCCGTTGACCCAGAAAGTGGGACCCGCTTTGCACCGAAAAACGTGCCCGAGCCCACGTTCTCCAAATCTAACAAATTTTATATGAAAATATGCCAGAACGACGCCACAAGTCTAATGGTGGTGTCAGAAATAAAATCTGGAGTCCCGTGCTCAAAAATGGAATTTTACAAGTTGGAAATTACGAATTCGGACGACCAACTTTGGCGTCGAATTCAACCAATCAAACAAGCTCACAATGAAATGAAACTGGAGGGGTAGTGAGAGGGTTATACCAGCTTCGAAACGGAACTAGTAGCACGCCAAACGGAGCTACGGTGGAGGAGATACAAGCTGACGAAGTTGGCCCCGCGAAACTGTCCAAATTTAATACAATTTAAACGGTCAACTTGGTGGCCGGTTTTGATGTATCAAACGATAAATTTAACGGACGAAAATTGACATGAGCGAAGGTGGATATACCGAGATTGCGACGGAGCAAAGAAATCGCCGATCCAACGGTCGGATCTCCAGGAAAATGCGTGCAAAGTTGCTACGACGGGACGCCAAAACGAACTTCATTTCGCGCGCGTCACGACGGGACGTCGTGCAAAACGCACGAATCGCCTACACGTCGCGCCGGAGAGGGAGCAGCGGACCCAGGAAGGGTCGTCGGAGTGAGGGGGTGTACGGCCAAGGGCCACGGCGGCCTACGCGGTGGCGCGGCGGCGCACGACGGCGGCCCGCGCGCGCTCGCGTGCGCATGCCTGTGCATGGTGGTGCAGCAGCTTCTGCTGCGCTTGCTGTTGTCCACTGCACACGCGGGGCGGCGCGGCCACTGCGGTGGCGAGGGCGGCAGGGTGGCGCACAACTGTGCGGGCAAGGCGGCTGTGGTGGTGTTGGCGGAGGAGGTGGCTGATAGTGGTGGTCGGGGCTATGTGAGGAGAGGAGATGCTGTTAGTTGTTGGAGTGAGGGAAAAAATAGTGAAAGAGAGAGAGAGAGATGTAGTAATGAGAGGGAAGAGAGAGAATGAGTCCTCCCTAGAAATTAGGACCGGCCATGTGCTGGAGAGGAAATTTGTGAGTGTGAGGGAAAATTAATGGTTAGGATTTATTTGTAGAAATCAAGTGGCTAAGGTTAAAAGTAGGGAAATTGGCCATTCCAATGGGAATTAAATAATTAGAAATCTCCAAAAAAATATAGAAAAAATGTAGGAGATTACTTAATATTTTTTGGCAATAAAATAGGAGGGGTTGTGAGTGTGAGGGAAATTAAATGGTGATGATGGAATGAGGGAAAAATCAGGGGTGGAGATTTATTTAGGGGGGGATTGGATTTAATTGGGGTTTAAAATCCAACGAAAGTTACACTCAAATTTGAAATAGGTAGAAGGATATTAAATATTATTTTGGACACGGAAAAATGAGGGTATCCCGATAGAGAAAATCATGGAGCTGGACTGGACTCGGTGGAGCCGAATTGGATCAAAACTGGACATTGTGCAAAATCGAATTAAAATTAGGAATCGATGATCATGGGCAAATAAGTAGCACATGAGGATTCCAATAAATGGGACACAAGTGGCGGACGGATAGTAGGCTCTAAGTGGGCCATGTCCATAGTTGGGGCTGACAGGTTTTGGTCGACAGGGGACCCATAAATCAAGTTGGAAAATGAATGTGACGCCGTGGAGTGAAATAAAATCGGGTCACGTGTCTGAAAAGTTGTGCGAATCAAATGGAGCTCAAAATGACGTGTCTGAGTGGGACACAAAGGTCATGGGTGACGAGCGTCTCGAGTAGATCATCAATGAGTAGTTTCAAGAAACTGACTGGTCTTGCGCTCCCAATTTAAATGTCATGGTAACGCGCTGAAAATGATCAAGGAAAAGAGTGAGAAAAATAAATATTAATCAAATGGTCTAAACTGACCCGAAGTTCAGCGAAACAGAAAGAGTACAAGAGAACAAGTTTGGATGGGACACTATATACCGTCATGAAGGTAATCGTGTCCACTCCAAAACTCATGAAGAAGGTTTCCAGAGTTGAACATCCCTGACACTCCAAATATCAATGGCATGAAAAGTACACTTATAGAAAAAATTAACAGAATAAATTATTTATCAAACCAATCAATCAGAAAATAAAACAAATAAAAAAAATGAACCCGAAATTCAGGGTGCTAACAGGACTTGACGGATCCTGCCAGAAAGATTTTCTTCTTTTCCCAAGGAGCACGCCATCATCATTCCAGCTTTTATGTCAGAGCTGTCATTTATTGTGCCAGAGATGTCGTCAGAGCAATTAATTGGGAGGCAGCTTTATCGCCGGCTGTAGGAGAGAACTGTTCAAGGCCACGTGGCTCTTTTCTGAGCCGCATAGGGCTACTCGAGCTGCATGAGCCTCTAAAAGTCTTTGAATTGCATAAGTCTTTAATGGATTTCTGAGCCGCATAGGGAGCCTTCTAATGGAGCCGCATGGGCTTTTCTCTGTTCTTTTCCATGCTTCTACAAGAGCCCCTTCAAAGTTTTCAATTTACAAAATTAAAATACTTTGAATAAGAAGCATGGCTATGTATAAGCTCTTCTGGCCGCATAGGCTTCCTGGTCGTATGGGCTTCCTAGCCGTATGAGATGTTATGGCCGCATGGCCTTTGCTAGCCGCATGAGACATTCTGGCCGTATGGCCTTGCTAGCCGCATGGGCCGTTTCTGGTCGCATGTCCTGTCTGGCCGCATATGCTCTCTGCTACGTCTTTTTGCCACGTATGTATCTCATTTATTGCTCTTGATTTGTTTGAGATTTAAAGCCGCCTTTTGGGACAGGATCCCAAGGGTCGGTTCGGATTTGCCTCGAATTTGCCTCGATGACTGAAGAGTCAATTTTTGCAGCACGTGGATCGAAGCGTCCTCCCCTTTCTGCCTATAAATAAGAGCGTCTTTTGGGTAGAGAGGCTTCTTTACTTTTTCTCTGCCCTTAACTCTTCTTGCCCTAGATTTCTGCCTTCGTCTTCTTTCTTCGATCATCATCGACAATGGCCGCCAAGTCTTCCAAGGCTGTGACTGCGGCGAAGGGTAAGGGAATGGCTTCTTCATCAGTCACGGCGCCTAAAGTTCACCCCGATGTTCACCCCTCCCTTACTGGTAAGGGTTCGGGTGGATCACATATTTTGAAACCATACCAACGACGGCTCTGTTGCATGCATTATGCACAAGCCTTCAATGCGTTCCTTGTTTTCGTCGAACTATTTAATTTGCATGGGCCGTATGCACGTCCCATATCCGAGCCGTATGGGGGTATACTCTATGTTCGAGCCGCAAGGGAGTTGTCTAGTGGCTGCATAGATGCTTCACAAACTGAACCGCATAATGACCCCTCGAACAGCGCCGCATAGGTCCCTCTAAGTCGAGCCGTATAAAGCCCTCTCAAACAAAACCGTATAAGCCTCGTTTTGGACTGTGCCGCATAAGGCTGTGCTGAACTGAGCCGCATAAGCTCGTCTGCTAAGCAGAACCGCATAAGGCTATGCTAAACTGAACCGCATAGGCCCTTCTTACTTGGGCCGCATAAGCCTGCACTAAACTGAACCGCATAAGCTCTTCTGACTTGGGCCGCATAAGGCTGTACTACACCGAACCATCTGAGCTCCTCTGACTAGGCCGTATAATGCTCTGCTAATCAGGACTGCATAAGCCTACACTAATTAGTGTCGCATAAGCTTATGCCCAAACAGAGCCGCATAAGCTTGTGTTTGACCAAAGTCGTATGAGCTTGTGTGGACTGGACCTCATGAGCCTAAAATCCCTAAGTGGTTTTGTTTAACCATCTTTTAATTTGTCTCTTTCTTTTTTTCTTGAGTAAATCTGCCAGTTAATGCAGTAGGAGAGCCTCTGGTGTGTCGTGCACAATCGGCTTTGGGCTATCGATATGACCATATAGTCGAGTATGTGATGAACCAGCATCCGAAAGAGCCTTTAGAGAGGCTGAATGCTATCAAAAAACAGTCCTTCCACTTTTTTTGTGCCATGATGAACTCGGGGCAATTGGAAGGGGAATACCTGAAGCCTGCGTTCCTCTTTGGGGATGCTTTGTCTGTAAAGAACACCCGGGCGCTGGATGTATCCGAGAGCTGGGACTTTATTCTTGACGGGGTGGAGATCCATATCCCTCCGATAGAGTGTCATTTTTCTCTGTCCTGGTTCAATATGCTACCGCTAGACAGAAAGATGGTAGACTCCTTGACTCCCAGCAAGTCAGAAATGTTTGTGGGAAACATCCATTATAATAGGAATTTGGGATCAGCATATCCAGGAAAGAAACCGGTCAGTCGGGACGTGATGGGACTGGCTCCGGGTAGTTTTATAAATGTTACGGGCCCCAATTTTGCCTTCTCTCAGGCTGATACCTTCTTGAACCAGCTCGCTCGAAAAGGGTCGTATCCCGTCGGCCGGTTGGCGTTGCCAAACTGGATAAACCCTATCCCTACGTGGGCCAACCTGACCACGTAGATTCTACAAAAATATGCTACTCCCCTGCATAAGATCGGCCTCTACCACGCTATTCAGGGCACCTGTTATGGTTTACCCATAAATAAGCCGTTGTTCATGGCCCTTCTGGAGATGTACAACCGGCGGACGGGAACCTTCTTCACACCGGGAGGGGAGCTGGGACTCGCTCTCCACGAGATGTATGTTATCTCCAAGCTGCCCTGGGGGGAAGAAGTCTTTGAAGTATACACCCCTACGAGCGAAGAGCTCGAGGATTTGGATCGGCAATTCCTGGGCTTCGTCGCCGTATATCGAAAATTGTTATGTCATCACAGCAGTTGTCACCAGATGGCCATCAAGAAGGATAACAGCTCAGAGGGGAGCATTCCTCATACCAGATCATGGGTCTCATATCTTTTCACACTAGGCGCCTCAGGCCGAGTTTCTTCCCGAGATCCTCAAACTCATGAGGAGGTATAGTACTTGGTGTCAACTGCCAAGAGATCGAAGTCTACGGGCGACACCTTTGGGAGTAAGACCGACTCCTTTAGTTATTATTATCATGGTACTCAGCGACTGTCGGTGAATGGGCTTTTGGCGGGATTCCTGATGGTGTGGCTACGGAACTGCGTAGTCTCCGGAGGGACAGGTTCTATTGAGAGGATCAGCCGCCACTTCATCCTTCCCACCGTAAAGTTGGTCTTCGGGGTTAAGCTGGCTCTTCTTCCGGCTATGGTGTGTAGCATACACCATGGCCTTCGCGTCTTTTCTTCCAAGATCATCGCCCGTGACACGATGATGGATTTTGAGCGCATAGAGCTGCCATACCATTATCTAATGGGGTGGCTGTTAGTACAAAACAGGTTTTTGATGAGGCCTGGAGCAGAAGATGGCGTTACAGTTGATGACGCTTTCATTTTTCGATTCCACCATCAGCTCTGGGAATGCAGCACCATGCCAGCCTGCCGGAGAGCGCTGGCGAGAGTGGACGGATACGACTTTTTTGTGTCCGTACCTCATTTTACTGCTGAAGAAGTGAGGAGTGTACATGTTGATGGTACCGAACCTCCTCTTCTCTTACCTGAGAAAATGCTCCTTCGGCTATATAACATCCGTCCAGTGCACCTGGTGTATCGTAACCGCAACCTCGTCTTCCTAGAGCCCTACTTGACCAGCAGGTTTGCCCACCAGTTCGGGTATAGCCAGTTGTTCTTTGACAGTCCCAGCTCTTGCTTGGGTTTTGAGGGTAGCGTGCTGGATGGTATCAGGGCATGGCATTATTATGACACAGTTCATACCCAAACCACATTTTTAGTCTCTGACGATGGGGTGCCAGGAGAGATTTTGTACATGGCAGCCCTATACCATGTTACGGCGAGCAAGCCTCCCGTTGGTTTCGATCAGAGTACCAGTTTCATCGTGGGTACTGGCTTGGCAGAAAAGCCCAAGGGGTCTAAGAAGAGGAAGAGAAAGAGGAAGAGAAAGGCAAACATATTTCCCGTGCCTGACTCGGAGTCCACCACCGCGAACGAAGAGAATGATGAGCATGAGGCAGATGACTCTTCCCTTCCGGTGGAAGATGTTGGGGCGGATAAACCGCCTGTTATATCAGGTGAGATGGTGGCAGATCAGCTACCTGTCGTGCCAAATAAGATGGTGGTGGATCAGCCGCCTGTTGCACCTTGTCCTGTACGAAAACGTAGCAGACAAATCTCCCCTGTTGGCGGTATTCCTTACTCCCGGAAGCGGGCTGCGACCAGACATCGCAAGCTAACTATAAAGGAGAGAAGCGAGGACGTCGACCCCGTTTCGGAGGTAAATAGAGTTACTACCCTCTTTATTCAGTTCTTCCTTTCTCCTGCACTTTGACCTTAATCATTTTTCGTTCCTCTTGTAGGCATCAGAAGAAGAGAAATCTCGCGAACCGGCCACTGTTTCTAAAGTCGATCCGACCCTGAATACTTTGATCAATGAGATGTGTGCCGAGATTATTTTTGCCGGGGCTCTCTCGATTACAGCTGAGCGATCTTATGTTGCTGAGGCCACAACTCGAGACGACGGGGGCTCCGATGAACTATTCCCAAAACTGTCGAATTTTATCAAGGTGATGCTGATCCAGTCGTACCTCTTTTCGGGGCGGCTGGGGCAGAAGAGCCAGCTGAATTTGGCTTGGGGGTTACTGGTAAGGGGACTATGGCGGTTATGAGCGAACCTCAGCCTCCGCAATCCTTCCTTGGTAAGATAAGCCAAATTTTGACTAGTGAGGAGGCCCATTCGTGCTATCATCACATCCTTCGGGTTATGCTGATTGATGGTTGCTCTGGGCATACAGGTCCTGCCTCTTCACTCCCCATAACGGATATTGTCGAGGAAGGCTCTACCAGCGGGAATCTGGTGGGAGGGAGTGTGCCCCCTCCTTATATCGAGGGGCCTCCCACTGGCTCGAGTTCGGGAGATCAGGTGGCGGCCCAGCCTGGATAGGGAGCAATGGTCCCTTCATCCTCTCCTGCTCATATGACTTTAGGGGTTGACCTTTCAGCCTTACCAAGTGTGCAAGTTCTTCGGGCCGCGGAGGAAGAATTGGCCGATGTTCAAGAGTCCTTTCGCTCAGAATTTGTCTCTCTTGTGGCAGGGGCAGCAAGTTCTGTTGTGTCTTCTTTGACATTGCCAGCCACACTTCCTTTGATGCCATCCTCTATAGAAGTTTTGGATGAGGTGTCACAGGATGTGGTTGACAGCTTCTATCGTCATTTGAAAAGAGGAGTCGATGCTGCTGTAGAGCGGGGGACCCCCTTTGCCCTAGCCCGACAATGCGCTCATGGGCAAATTAAGATTCTTAAAACCCTTCTTGGCGGGAAGGGGATAGCTGTGCTTCTGGAGCCCAAGTTGCTAGAGGCCGATCAGCTTGAGGCCCAATTTCGAATGCTGCGGCAAGCTGATTTGTCTGCAGCAATAGATCAGGAGCGGGGCTTCCTCACCACTGCCTTGGAGAAGATAAGGCTTGCGCGAGATACTTCCAAGCCGGTCATAATGAAGGACCTTGGCGACCTATCTTTCTTGTACGACCAGCTGAGCCGCCGGAGCGAGGTTTGCAGAGCTCGGGAAGCGGCCGCATCTCGTGGAGTAACCGATACAAGGGAGCAGATTTTCGAACTTCAGAAGAAGCTGGCCTTCCTGGAGTCTGAGCTTCAAGCTTCCCGTGTGGATAAAGAGTTGATCATTCAGGACGTTGAAAGGGTTTCCCGAGCTTCTGCCAACCTTGAGCGTGCTCTAAAGAAGTTCGAGGATGGCTGGCGGGCTCATGCGCACCTGGAATATGCGGCGCTGCTGAATCAGGAGGCCGAGCGCCGGGCCAACCAGAGGTTTGACCGGTCGATTACCCTGTTGAGAGACCATCTCATGGCATTATGTATCGCCGAACAATAGTTGGCTTTTTCCTTCTTTTGTTTATGCTCCTCCTTTTTTTCATCTTGTAATAAGGTCATAGTCCCAAATAATGTAGTACCTTAGATTCTGAATAAATGAGCATGTTTCTACTCATCCTTCATTTCTTGTACTTGTCGTATTTGTGGCATTTTATCCCACTAGGGGACTATTTGTGGACCTGTTACCCTGGGCATACCTTGTTTTTAGGTACGGATAACAAGTTTGAGAGGGATACCTAGAACACTTTGCGGTGAGGGTGTTGTCGAAGTTCTTGGTATTGAAAGAATGCCAGGGAGCAGCTGGGCTCCCAAGACATGATAAGAAAAGAGTGGCATGTACTAGGAATTTTAGTACAGCCTTTGTGGTCGACTGCAGACATTTGTGGTCAACAGAGGACATTGGCTGTCAACATAGGACATTTGTGGTCGTCGGAAGACATTTGTGGACCTATTATGCTTGGCGTATCCTAGGTTTTTTTTGGTACAAATAATAAGTCGAGAGAGAACCAACATACTTACTCAGAGGTAATGAGGACATGGCAAATATGAGGGTTTCTTCGATGGAACCTTCCCACTCAGAGGTAATGAGGCCATGGCAGGAGTGGGCTCCATGAAGGGGTACATAGAACAACTCAGAGGTAGCATCGACATAGAAGTTCTATATGGGGGGTGGTTTGTTTTTGATGGAAGTGAAACAACTCAGAGGTAGCATCGACATGGTTGTCTTAGAAATTTGTAGATCTGTTACCCTTTTTGTGCACTGGAAGTACGGGTAGAGGATCATGAAAAAGGAGCTCCTTTTAGGAAGAAAGTTCAAAGGTATGATTATATGTGACTTACTACCCAAAATATACGATATAGATTGATCAAGATGGGAGTTCAGCGGTACCTACGGGCATGTAACTCAACAATCTGGAAGATTTGGCGGCAGAATATGAGTTCAGTGGTATCGGAGGGTACATAACTCTACAATCTGGGATATTTTGAGGATGAATGTAGGTGAGTTCAGTGGTACCAAGGTGTACATGACCCGATAATCTTTGGGGTTTGGAGGTCGAGTGCGAGTTCAGCGGTACGAACGGGTACATGACTCATCATTCTGGAAGATTTGTAGCTAGGATGTGAGTTCAGCGGTACCAGGGGGGTACGTAACTCATTGTTGTGGCAGATTTGTAGGCGGGATATGAGTTCAGCGGTACCAGCGGGTACGTAACTCAACACCCTAGTAGATGTCGTTTCAGACATAATACTACTTTAGGAACTTGCCGTTGATGGGCAACATAAGCAAGTCTCCATTTTGTTTTGCGAGGCGATAAGCTCCATTGGAGAATATAGCATCGATGATGAACTGGCCTTCCCATTTGGCTTGAACTTGCTGGTGGTTTTGTGAGTCATAACCATAGGCCTCCGAACCGCCAGAATGAGGTCGTCCACTTGGAATGTTCTGATTTTAACCTTCTTATTGAAGGCTCCGAAGATGCGTGCCTGGTATAGCTCGATTCGTTGTTGAGCTAATAGGCGCTTCTCATCCAAGGCCTCCAACACTTGCAGTCGGCGATGGTGATTATCATCTGTTGTCAACCATTAGGTGAGAGCGATACGGAGCGAGGGGATTTGAGTCTCTAGTGGAAGAACTGCCTCACTCCCATATATCAGAGAGAATAGCATGTTTCCAGTGGCCGTCCGTACTGTAGTGCGGTATACCCACAAGCATTCGCCGAGCTTCTTATTCCAGTCGTGTTTGTTAGAAGACACGAATTTCTTGAGCATCTTGATGATTGTTTTGTTGAATTCTTCATCCAGACCATTAGCTGCTGGGTTATATGGTGTGGAAGCAATGTTCTGGATTCGATGTTTGTCGCAGAACCGATAAAAGCCCTGACTAGCAAACTGTGGACCATTATCATGGATGATCCTTCGGGGCAGTCCAAAGCGATAAATTATGTGATGCTTAAGGAAGCTGATCACGTTCGAAGTCTTTACTTCTGCAAGCGGAACAGCCTCCGCCCATTTGGAGAAGTAATCTGTGATTGTGAGTATGAAGTGGTGTCCCATAGACGAAGGTGAAGTGATTGGGCCAATGATGTCCATTTCCCATGCTTCGAATGGCCAGGATGCCACCATCAGATGTAGAAATTTGGTTGACTGGTAGATGAAATATGTATGGACTTGACAGGCTTAGCACTTTCTTGTATAGTCTATCGCATCTGCAACCATCATAGGCCAATAATAGTCCATTCATCGAAGGCGATCCTATAATTTCAGGCCAGGCTGATGGGCCCCACAGATGCTGTCATGAGCTTCGCGTATGGCCTCTTTGGCTTCTGTATTTGATAGACACCGAAGCAATAATCCATCGTATGATCGCCGATACAGCATTTTTGTCTCTGTATCGTAGAAGAATCTAAGGAAACGTCTTCTGATAGAAGTGGCTTCCTTCGAATTCTCTGGCAGGATGTCGTAGACTACGAAGTCGATGAATGGTTGCCTCCAGTCTGGTGTTTCGTCGACCGTCAGCACGGAGTAACTTTCAATACGTTGAACGTTATTTCTGGGACAGACCAACTCACGACCTATTATGTCGACCAGATGATGAGCATGATTCGGAATCGCTAAGGAAGCGGCGAGGCCTGCTAGGGCATCGGCTTCAATATTCTGGAGCCTGGAAATATGTTCTATGAAGAACTCTTCCAAGGACGAGATGATGTCGATTGTTATTTGGTGATATGGGATCATGTCTTCATGGCAAACCTCGTATGAACCCCGAATCTGATTGACGGTTAGCTGTGAATCGTTGTATGCTTTAAGGTGCTCTACTCCTAGTTCTTTTGCAAGTCGGAGGCCAATGACCAAAGCATTGTACTCGGCCACATTGTTTGAACAGGGCTCTGTGAGGGAATAAGCTCGATCGATCACCAGCCCGGTGGGAGAAACCAGCACTACTCCGACTCCAGCGACGATGTTGTCCTTGGACCCGGTTCTAGAAGCGTCGTTGAAGAACATCCGCCATACGGTATCATGGGAGGCCATATTTGAATTAGCGACTTCGTCTAGAATCTCTTCGTCTATTTTGGTTGACTCCGAGCCTGGATGAGCTGCTAAAAAGTCTGCCAGAGCTTGACCTTCAACAGCCTTTTGTGGGACGAAGATCATGTGGTAGGGGGACAGTAATATCGCCCAGGTAGCGAGGCGAGAGCTGAGTGCACCTGGCTTAGTCATGAGGACACTGAGGGGGTTGACTCTTGATATGACGTAGATGGTTTGTCCTGTGACGTAGTGTCGCGTCTTCTGAATGGCAAAAACCAGAGCAAGGCACTCTTTGTCTACGGCAGTGTTTCAATGCTCCGGCCCCATCATCATTCGGCTGAGGTAATATATAGCTTGCTCGTGGCCTGCATCGTTGTTTTGTGCTAGCAGAGCACCGAGAGAATGTTCTATTGCTCGTACATAGAGCAAGAATGGTCTTCGGTGCCCCATCTGGGCTACTAGGATCGGAGGGTTCATCAGGTATTCTTTGATGCTGTCGAAGGCACATTAGTATTCTTCATCCCATACGAATGAAACACCTTTCTTCATAAGGTGGGTGAATGGTTGACATCGTCAGGATAGGTTAGAGATAAACCTCCTGATGTAGGCTATCCTCCCTTGAAGGCCTTAGAGTTCACGAAGATTTCTCGGGGGACCCATCTCCATGATTGCCTTCGTCTTCTCAGGGTCTACGTGGACACCCTGGGAGGTGATGATGAAACCCAAGAACTTTCCGCTGGATACGCCCATGAAGGATTTTGTGGGATTCATTTTCAAATTGTGCACTCGCATCAGGTCGAACACTGTCCTCAGATCATATAGATGATCTTCTTTAGAGCAGCTTTTGATGGCGATGTCATTGATGTAGCATTCCACTGTCTTACACGAGTGGTCTCTAAAGATGACGCTCATGGCTCTTTGATAGGTGGCGCCAGTGATCTTTTAACCGAAAGGCATGACTGTGTAACAGTATGTGCCAATCGGTGTTCAAAATAATGTGTGCTTCTCGTCGTCAGAAGACATCTTGATTTGGTTGTATCCCGAGAAACCATCCATGAATGACATGTGCTTGAAGCCGCAGGTGTTGTCAATCATGATGTCCGTGATAGGGAGAGGGAACTCATCTTTAGGACACGCCTCATTCAGATTATGAAAGTCGATGCAGATTCTAATTTTTCCACTTTTCTTGAGGACTGGTACTATATTGGCGACCCAGTCTGGATGCTGTTCCTCGCGAATGAAACCGCTGGCTATCAGTTTATTGACCTCAGCTTCAATGGCATTCATGATATCGGGGTAGAACCGTCATTGCTGTTGCTTGACCGGTCTTGCATCCGGACGGATGTTGTGTTTGTGAAGTGTAATCTAGAGGTCTAGTCCTGGCATATCTTTGTAGCTCCAGGCGAACACGTCGATGTATTCTCTGACGAGTTGCAGTAGTGATTCTCGCTCTTCGTCTGTCAAATTCTTGCTGACGAATATAGGCTTTGGAGAGGACTCATCACCGAGATCGACTTCTACAACCTCATCCTCGGTGGGAGGCTCTCTTTGTTCGAACTGCTTCTTCCACTGCGCATCTAGTTGTTGTGTCCATGGCTCTAGCGCAAGAAGTTCAGAAATGTCTTCATTTTCTTC
This sequence comes from Iris pallida, assembly GCA_029216955.1. Taxonomy (NCBI): domain Eukaryota; kingdom Viridiplantae; phylum Streptophyta; class Magnoliopsida; order Asparagales; family Iridaceae; genus Iris; species Iris pallida. The sequence goes on along the minus strand of JANAVB010018199.1, from coordinate 13,145,222 downwards.
GTAGGCGTCGGTAAATGCCATATTGACGGACCAGACTTGCCTGAGCATGTCGCCGATGCTGACATCTGAATCGGAAGTGGGTGATCCGGCTGAGTGTGAATTCCAGTCGCATTCCTCGTCTAAGCTTTCAGGGGTTGTTGCCAGTGTAACATAACCTAGCCCACATCTGGTTTTGTTGTAGTAGTCTCGTGGTTTCCCAGCCGGGACCGGCAATTGTAAGGATAATTGCCGTCTAGTGCCGTAGTTCACGCCTGGTATAGTTTCCAGATCATACCCTTGTTTTTGCATGAGGTACTTAGATCGGGAACTATACAGATAAAGGGGCAATCTCCCGGTGTCGGGTTCGAGATCAACTTCTTCTACCCTGAAAGGTTGTGGATCATTCTTTCGGCCAAAGATGATTGGATGGTCCTCTCCCTCGATTATGCGGTAAGCATCTTCCACTGGAGTAAGTTGGTTTGCAGTGTAGACATTTGTTACCTGTGTGTGTGCAGGTGAGTGCCTATACCGTGTTCCATAGCATACATTGTACAAAGCTTATTAAGTAATTCAAAGATAGCCCTTTATTGATGAAGTAAGGTATCTTTTCCAGTGGGATTACATCATCTGCGGATGGCATGTCAGAGTAAGCAGCCATATACTTGGCCAGTTCTGACTCTTCTTCAGTTACCTCCTGTGTAAATGAAGACTGAGAGGATGACTTAGGCAGCTTAATTATCAGGGGCTCCATGGATGGAGCAGAACGTGGAGTCGTTGACGTACTAGCCTGCCTTAGTTTGGTGCTCGGTACTGAACGGGGAGTTGTTGGCTGGCTAGCAGTCCCTGGCTTAGTGCTTGGTTGCTAATTCATTCTGGAAAGACGAATTGTCATCGGCTTGACAGAGAGATTGAGCTCTCCTGTTTGTTGCTTGTTAGCTTTGGGCAACCTGGTTGTCAGTGGCTCTGTCGTGGGTCTTGACGCTTGGCCAGACCTTGGCAGTCGGATTATCATCTGTTCCTCCTGTGCAGAGACGCTAATTGTATCCTTACGCAGAGTGGCTGTAAGGAGCGCAGTTATACCAGGTTTGCGAGCTTGGAGATGGATCGTCAAAGTTTCTTCTAATCCAGTCGCTGCCTCAGTTTGAGCTTTAGTATCTCCTTCGGCGAGATGCTTCTTCGACTTCTCATACAAGCATGAGTCTGAGTAGTAGGATTCGACCCCTTTGAAAGAATAAATGTCGGAAATTTTTTTCTCACGAAGCTGTGCTTGTCGACGTACTTAAAGCACGGGTGCAGTGTGGAGGGTACGATCATATAATCGTGTATCCAAGGATGCCCTAGGAGAATATTGTAGGAAGTGTCTGCATCTATGACATAACAGGTAACTTCCGACTAAAGGTCGTCGATTTGGCATTTTAGGCGGATCTTCCCGATCGGGTAGCTCCTGTCCGAATTAAAACCGCTGATGGCGGTGCTTGTTGGCGTCAGGCGATGCATCGAGATGCGCAGATGGTGTAGTAAGCTTTTTGGGATGATACTTATGGAAGAACCGGGATCAATATGCATCCGATCTACCTTGATATCGCCAGTGTACCAAGTATAGTACAGAGGGCGATTGAGCAAGTTGGTCTTGATGAGCATATCATGCAGAGTGACAATGTTCTGTATTGACCCTGTGCAAGTGCTGTCCTGAAGATCTGCAGGCGAGTTTTTCTAATGAGATTGGACTGAGCTAGATATGTGTCGGCATTATGGAGTGCCTCGCTTAGTACGATGCGAACATCCTTAGAGAGTCTCACGGGTTCGTATAGGGATAGTTTGGCCGGTGCGTTGGCCAATTATGCCAGGATGTCAAAGTTGTATGGCATCTCCAGCCCATGAGGCATTTCCCTTCGGAGCGGTTTGTGGAAGCGAGTCTCCTTCGGCCTAGGCTTGTCGATCATTGAAGGCTACGAGGATCTGGGAGCATCAGCGGCTTTCGGCTGATGGTCCTCAGCTGAGTTACCCGGTGGGGATTGGGTTTGTACGCCGGAGCGGGTAACAACAACAGCAGCTTCTTCGACCTCTGTCGATATTATGCGGCATGATTTAACTTTTCCATTTTTCTTCTTGCTGGTGGAGGGAGACGCGGACTGACTCACCTCAGGTACCAAGTCCGGATGGACCTACATGATCTCCCCTCGTGATGTGGTAAGGGGTACTAGATTAGCAGCTTGGTCTCAGGGAGGTGGAAGGTTACCGACCTCCATCCTTGCTCGGGAGACAGGTAATACTCCGTCTTGAGTCCTTGTCGGAGGGAAGTTGCCGAATTGTACTGACAACATGTTGGCTGCTACAGTCACCTCTTCGAAATCAATGGCCAGGGCCTTAGAATCGATGAGAAGCTGGATGTATCACTTTAGTTGGTAGCAATCATGTGTAGCATGGTAGACATAACAATTATAGTGGCAGTATTTGGGGTTCTCCAAGTCTGCAGGACGAGGCTCATGCCTGGAAGGAGGGAGCTGAATTCATCCTCTTTGGATGAGCATGTCTAAGATGGGTTTAACATGGCCATCCTCGAAGGAGTAGGTCATCTGTGGCCACTGCTTTTCTGCTGGCTTTGATTCGGGCTTTGGGGCTGTGTCGACCACCATATCCTGCTTGCCCTTGTTGTCTCGGTTGCTGGAGGAGTTACCACCATTATTGTTGTTGATATTAGGGCATTTGCCCTTGTCTTCCCCTTCTGATATGTGTAATCCCAGTTGGCGGGCTTTCTTCACTTTATCTTCTGTGCTAGTGGCACTGATGATGAACGTCTTCCAATCCTTGAATCGACTTTCGCCCATCCAGAGGCTGATTGTGGGAAGCAACCTCTTTTGGAAAATTTTAATTAAAGAGGAATCCGGGTTACCGGAAGGCAACTTCATCGCAGTTTGGCGAAACCGTTCGATATAGTTCCTTGTCAGCTCATTTTCTCCCTGAACGACGTCCATAAGGGTGGACATTGTCACATCTTGTCCTACTTCGTAGAACCTCTCCAGAAACATACGTTTGAAGCCGGTGAAGGAGTGGATGCAATTGTCCGACAAGTTGCGGTACCAGTCGAAGGCGACCCCTTCTAATACTCCGATGAACAGTTACGTAAGGATGGCATCGTCATGAGGTAGATGGTCGATTGTGACTTCGAAGTAGGTAATGTACCTGCTTGCAGATGTCTTTCCATCATATGGATTGATGTGGAATGGTTTATATTTTGGTGGGAAGGGAACATCTCTCCACGCAGCGGAATACGGTTGTCGTATCCTGAGGTCTTGGCAGTTTTCTCGGGCACGGAACATGGCCCGGAGCTCCTGGACCTCTCTTCTTTCCTTCCTGGCCTCGTCTGCAGCGGTAGGAGCCGATATTTCAGGAGGATTATCGCCTGGGTTTGGTGCAGTTGAGTTCGAGTCAACTTGTTTGGCCAGGCGTTCTTCCTTGCAAAGTTGGAAGGGCCGCTTTGATCTCGTCCACAGACTTGACCAAAGCATGTAGTATGGCCTCCAGAGTGTCGATACGTTGGCGATCACTGGGGCCTTCTTGATTGCTGTCTGTCATGAACACCGTCCTCACATGATGAGAGATGGAAGGAACGGTAGAGGACGTGCCCTCTGAGTCATACCCTTGTACGGAGAAGTCGTCCGGGTATATGAGAATGTTCTCCTCTGATTCGGACTCAGAAAGGGTGGTACCCCCATCTTCAGAGCTTGCCTCATCTTGGGAGTTGGGGACGTCCTCGGGGACGTCGGGGTCTGCTGCATCTGTTGGGTGAATCGTTTCCCCAGGATTGTCTTCTTAGAACACCGGATTGTCGTAGATGTTTAGAGGAGTGCTACCCCCGGCTCCGATGCCTCAAAGTGTGCCAGATTTCGTCTTTGAGCGGGTACCTTGGTAAACTCCTCCTGTAACGGTGGTGGACAATGTTTAGAAGAAAGTTTCTTGGTTATGCTGGTTAAAATTTTTGGGCTGGAGACATTTGTTTTCTTCCCTCTACCGCTGCCAGGAATCTTTAGAGCAAAATTGCAAGAGGCGACGAGAAGCGCCCATCTTCTGAGCTTAGGTGTTACAACCTTTAGAAGACGGACTGCCGATCTTTTTGTACTGCTGCCTTGTTGCAGCAGCAGTTGACAATGACTTGGGTGCATTGATGTCCTTGACAGGACTCTTTGTACGTCAAATCTTTGTCTCTTTCCTTGCGCTTGTGAAGAATCACATTGCACGGGTCACCTGTTTTGTGGGTTGATGAGTGCGTTGGCCTCCTGCCTGCTCGCTGATGTGGGGGTAGCGTGAGTACTCGCCCCTGATCCTTGTTAGGAGATTCTTGATAACTATCCCGTTCGTTGGCCGCCGGGGGCTGGACACGGATAGTTTTGTACAACTTCCTATTAGGGGCCCGAGTAATAGTCATCGGGACTCCCTGGTAGTCATAAGTTGGGACAGTCGACTGAGCTCGTCGAGCCTGCGTTGCCCGAGAATTCTTCCTTCTAGCGCCTAAGAGTGCATAATAGGAAGAGTCCAAGCTGGTCACAACAGAGTCTAGCATATGCTCTAGAGAGCCTTCATGGTCAGGACTGTATGAGAGGCGGTCAAAGACTGACCGCGAGCCGCATGGAGTAGATGGTATACGGCTGGGATCGGTGGCCGTGCAGGCTGTCTTCATGCGGCTGGTATGTGTAGCCGTGCAGGCTATCTGCATGCGGCTATACTTTATGGCCGCATGAACTTTCTGTATGCGGTTATAAGTCGTAGCCGTGAAGGCTGTCTGCATGCGGCTAGAATTTCTGGCCGCATGGGCTTTCTACATGCGGCTAGAATTCTTGGCCGCATGGGCTTTCTGCATGCGGCTGACTTTTGTGGTCGTATGAGTTTTCTCCATGCGGTTGACAGTTGCGGTTGCATGAGCCTCCATACGGCTGACGCCCTTATGCGGCTTGGATTGCACAGAGTTCCTCTTTGCCCCTGCAAGTTTGACATCATAGTGTTTTCTTCTGTCGGACTTGGGGACAGCAGAGTCCTCTGTGGTCTGAAATGGGGCCGCATGCGAGACTTCTCCGTTGTCTCGGAAACAGAAAGTACTTCCTCGAGAGCTTGGGAAGGAGCAAATGATTTGGGTCTCCACTCCCTGCGGGCCTTCTTCGTGCAGGCTCGCCGCTGAACTGGGCCAGCACTCCCGTCAGAGAGCATTTCTCCAAATGCCTGTTGGTCGAACCGGGCGGCCAGCATTTGTTGAGTGGAGCCAAGTTTGGCTGCGTCTGATTGCGCCACCAACTCCTCAGCCGTGGAGAAGTTAGTCCCCAGCAGAGTCGCCATCATGTTTGCCATTGATTATAAAAGAACAGAACAATTATATGGGAGGACTGGACTTTTACTTCACAATACAAACTCGCTCGTACAAAGAAAGCCTAGGGACGAAAACCTAAGTACATCAGTCTAAGTACGATTGTTTAGTTTTGATTCTGGGGGGTGGCGATAGAGGCTCGGAAAAGCGACGGCCGCTCTGCCTTACTCCTTGGATGATCAGACGTAGCCTTGGCTCTGGTGAAGAAATGCTCTCTGGATGGGAAGACTCTTCTGTGTGCGCCTTTAGTCTCTCTGTATGTCCAGCCGGGTGGAGAGGATCTCTGTTGCAAGGGAATGACACCTTGCTATATTTATTGTTTCTCTGGATCCGTCCTTCTGCAAGGGAATGGCACCTTGCTATTTATAGGAGTGGGGTATGATCATTAGGGTTTACAATAATTTCCTCCTTAAAAAGTCGGTGGTCAATCATCTGGGCCATTAATCTTAATTGCATTGCATCTGGTCAACTCATTCTTGGTTGCGCCAAATCTGTATGGACAATTAATGTTGATTATAATAAATCTTCATAATTTGATATGACAAGCTTGGATCTCCCACCACGTGTCCCATTTACTTAATCACAACAAATCTGATTTGATTTGAGTAATAATGGTGATTACATCAAATCTGGTTGTCAGCATTTGCGAGCAGCCATAACTCCGAGGAGATAAGACAGCCACGTGTCTCAACTTGTCATGAGGATCGCCACGTGTCTCAACCATCATGAGCAGGGCGTCTGACAGAGCCGTATGAGTGCGGTCTAAGTGAACCGCATTCGGGTGACCCCCAAATCCTAGCCGTGTGAAGGTAACCGCCGCATGGGGACAGCAGCTTCGTGAAGGAGGCGACTGCATGAAGCAGGTAGCCGCATGAAGCGGGTAGCCACATGAAGCGACTAGCCGCATGAAGCGAACAGCCGTATGAAGGACGCAGCCGCATGAAGTAGGAAGCCGCATGAAGGACGCAGCCGCATGAATGACACAACCGTATGAAGTAGGCAGCTGCATGAAGTGAGCAGCCGCATGAAGCGGACAGCCGCATGAAGCGAGCAGTCACTTGTAGCGGGCAGCCGCATGAAGCGGGTAATCGCATGAAAATTGACAGCCGTATAGGGATGGCAGCCGCATGGAGCGGGCAGCCGTATAGGGGTGCTTAGGACTTGATGGATCCTGCCAGAAAGATTTTTCTTCTTTTTCCAAGAAGCACGCCATCGTCATTCCAGCTTTTATGTTAGAGCTATCATTCATTGTGCCAGAGCTATCGTCAGAGCAATTAATTGGAAGGCGGCTTTATGGCCGGCTGTAGGGGAGAACTGTTCAGGACCACGTGGCTCTTTTCTGAGCCGCATAGGGCTACTCGAGCTGCATGTGGCTCTAAAAGACTTTGAACCGTATAAGTCTTTAATAGATTTCTGAGCCGCATAGGGAGCCTTCTGTTGGAGCCGCATGGGCTTTTCTCTGTTCTTTTCGATGCTTCTACAGAGTCGGAAGGAGGAGTGGAGTTGAGCCAGAGTTTGATCGCAGGCAGCATGTTCATGCTGCAGGAGGAGAGGAGTGCATGTTCTGGCATGCCCGGGGGCAGTCTGAAGCAGGCTTGTCGGAACCGTTCGATGAATGCTCGAACTGTTTCCTTCTCCTTCTGACGTATCTCTATGTGGGACGCCATTGTCATGTCCTTCCCTCCGTCGTAGAAATGATCGAGAAAGAAATGCGTCAAGTCGTCGAAGAAAGATATAGAGTTATCGGAATACCAGTCGTAAGCCACTCCTTTCAGTGCCCCGATAAAGATGCGGGTGAGTAGTGCGTCCTCTTTCAGGAGATGTCCCGGTTGGGACTGGAAGTATGTCAGATAACGGCATGGAGAGTCCATCCTGTCATATGGCGTCAGTATTTGTGGTTTATATTTGGGAGGATAAACCACTTTGTTCCATTCGAGGGGATATGGTTGGAGGATCCCCATCTTCTGGCGCTCCTCTTGTCTATTCTTCGACTCGAAGCGCTCTCGTAAGTCACTGATCATCTCCACCACGTCTTCTGTGGAGCTGGGAGTCGGAGATGGTGGCACAGCCTGGAGTTGAGCATTTGACGGCTCCGACGTCCGAGGTGCCTCGCGGCGATCTATATCCAAGGATACCCGTTGAAGTGGTACGCTTGAATCTTCATTGGCCCCGAGGTCAGGGCCAATAGACGGCGCCCTGGCCAAAGATGACCGTATCTCAAACACTGCTTGAGTCAGTGTTTACATGGAGGCAGAAAGGGTTTTGAGTCCTCCTTCCAAGGTATCCATGCGCTGGACGAGGTCTGCTGGCGGCGCATCTGGCTCGGCATCACCCCCAGTCGTGTATACTGTCAAGACACGGCTGGAAGTGGATGGATAGGTTGAGGCTTCACTTTCGGCCTCACTTTCCTGTAGGGGAGTTGCCTCTCCTGGAGCTTCGTCTTGGCTAACCCCAGCTACGTCCCGGAGGATATCTCCGCCTTTGAAAAGGACTTGGCTAGCCTCATCTGTGCTCTGGAGGACGTTATCGTCTTCAGAAGGACCCTCAGCAAGGACTTGGCTACCCTCAGCTATGTTCTGGAGGACGTCTTCGCCTTCAGAAGGAGGATCGACAAGGGCTTGACTACCCCCAGCTTCCTCCAAAATTTTCTTTCTCCTCCGAATGCCTTCAAACACTCCAGAGGACGGAACAGTCGTCTTGGTTTTCCTCGGCTGGCTCTTGGATGAGGAGCTACCAGTCGCCTTCCGAATTGATGGGGAGTAGGAGACTACGTTGCAAGAAGCAACCTATAGTTCTGGCTCCATTTTAGCTTACACCTTCTTTCCGAGGCGATGTTGGAGAGGTGTTGATGATTGCAGCCGCTGGAACACCAACTGCCTTGGTCGGACCGCTGTCTTGCAACAGTAATTGATGGTGACTACAGCACAGGTATGCCCTGTGAGGGGCGCATTGTGCTTGTTAGTAGACTCTCCTGATCGGTGCTTGTGACTGATCACATTACGTAAATCATTGGAGGAGAGTGCCACCTTCGCACCCCCATCAGTCGCATGGCTAAGCCAAACGTCGGGGTGGTCAAGTGAATGTTGCGCCCCCTGATCCCACGTAAAACATGCGCTCAGATCAGTTATGGGAGAACAACATTTACAGTGACTTGAACGAACCTCAGACGCACAACTAATGGAGGCACGGGAGTTCAAGACCACAGGGTTTGCCTTGCTCGACTTGGTTGCGAACGCAACAGATGCGCCCAAGTGAGGCAAGGATTTTGAATGTCGGCTCATTTCTGGCGCAGAAGCACCCGAGTCGACCTCATACAGCTTACCATCAGCAGCGCGCATAATTGTGAGCACATGCTTCTAGTTTGCTGCCGGCATAGCACGTTTGAGACGCATGGCCCGTAATGCCTTGGACTTCTTCGTACCAGCCCGTTGAGGTGCATAGTACTTAGAGTCTAAATTCTCCTTGCCACGACAGCGAGTGAGTCTATCAAAGACAGAGGCCTTCTGTGGCGCATCAGAGGTGATGCGCAGGGCATTAGCTGTGCCACTGCTCCGTCGACGCATCTTCCTCATCTGAGAAGGCGATGGCTGGGGAATGTGGTCAGCCGCACGTTTCCCCGAAAGATGCGTTGTACCGGTGGACGTCAGCAGGAAGGGTAGGCTGCATCGGTGCATCCCCTTCGGTGGTGGTGCCAGAGGCGTCGATCTTACGTACCCAGACTTGGCGAGTTTTCTTCGGCTTTGGCAGTCGCTTCGAAGGACTTGCGCTGCCTTCAGAGATGAACTCCTCATACGCCTGTTGATTGAGACGTACGACCAGCGTCTTGTGGAAGGAGCCCACCTTCACGTCGTCGGATTGCGACACAGCTTTTTCGGTAGAAGAGAAAGAGGTCCCCAGCAGAGTCGCTAGCTTGGTTGCCATTAAAATCTTTTAATTGAAATTTCAATTACAAACAGAACAGTATTATAATGTAGGACTTAGATGTAGTCCTAAGAGAACACTTTTGTTTATCTGGGTCCCTGTGTTGATGGAGCGAGTGGTAATGCGTTGACTATGTTGGCGATCTGACGACAGTTCTCGGTTCTCTGAAGGTCTGAGTTGCTCTGGGTGCTGGAGCTTACGGAAAGGAAGGAAACGTTGAGTGTCTGTATCTACCTCTCTCTGTGTATATGTAGGTTCATAGCTGTCCGTAGGTGTCTGTAAGAAGAAAATAATCCCTCTATTTATAGCTTGCAGGCTGGCTACTCATGCGCGCATATGTAGGATACGCTTGTACGTGGAGATGCCACGTGGAGATTGTTGATGGATGCGCATGGATGATGCACTCTGATTGAGGAGTTGAACCCTTCCTGTTGCCTTTGTGGGCTGCGGTCGAGCTGACACGTAGTAATAGAGAGGATCTTTCAGTTGCTGAGATCTTGGGTAATTAGCACCCCTTCATAGGCTGTATCAAGTCAAATGATGTATGTCGTAGGTCCATGGCTTGAAGATCTCGGATTTGGTGGAGAGTGATCTGATAGGATGCGCCTGGGATTGGGCGCATGAGAAGACTTTTGCTTGTAACCTTTAGGAGTCACGAACCAGTCTGGGCACACGGCTTTTGAGGCGCATACGAGGCTTCAGTAGTGACTTTGACTTCTGTCTTTAGGGATCAGAGAAAAGTCTGAGGCGTATGGCTTTTGAGGCGCATACAGAGATTTAGGCGCATGGCTTCGGAGGCACATACGAAATGGTTGGACGGCTATGTGGCTTGTAACCGTCGGAGGAAAGTAATGATGATGTTGACGTCGATGACGCTTCGTCTTCTGAAAAAGCTGTCAACTGTTCAGTCCTCGGGGGATGTGCTGCCAACTCTGTCAGACTTCAGCATTAATGTTCTTTGACGGGTGATGGGCTGTTGAGTGGGCACATCGATCTACGTTCCACTAGGTGCATGGGGACGCATGGGCGTATTCTCATGAGGCGCTTGGTGCTGATGGGTGCATCTGTATGATGTGCGGTCTGACCGGCGCATCTGTTTGTATGACACGTCCTTATTAGCCCGACTGTTACGTTCTTCGAGTGCTTTAAATAGCCATTTTTGACTTGGCTGAATTTGAAGTGTCAGGTTCATCACCATTATTGCAAATTCATTGCACGGGATTCGAAGAGCCCGCCACTTGGCGTATGGGTTTGATTTGTCCGGCCTATAAATAGTGGCAAGGAGAGAGTTTGCTTCTCGTTCTCTCACGTCCTCTCGAAATAAATTTGTTGGCTCGAGCAAATTCTGTTGATGAGATGCTCCAGAGGATGAAGATGCGACGTATTGTCTTCATTGATGCACTTGAAGGTCACTGTTACATCCAAAAGTCGGAGTCGAGGGCTTCTGAGGTAGGAGGAAGGTGCCTGTTACATCCAAAGATCGGGATGCTTGAGCCTCATCTTCGTTATACTGGAAGAGCCGCAGATCGAAATTGCGGTGCCCCGACTTTGGAGGCTCTTTCTTACTTCAGAGTGGGTGTTGCCCATTCTGGTTGTGTTGAAAGCTGCTCCTTTAGCCGCGGATTTATGGTGTTCTCCTCTTCCAGCTAGGGGGTTGATTGCCCACCCTCGTTCTGCTCAATAAATTCTTCATTAGTCGAAGCATTTAATCGGATCGAGGTAAGGCACATATGCTGAGACTTCTTGATGCATCTGACTGAGACACTGAAGGGCCGGGTCGAGGTAAGACGCATATGCTAAGACTTCTTGATGCATCTGACTGAGACACTGAAGGGCGGCACATAACTGAGCTGCTGAAGGGATGCATATAACTGAGCAAGGATGCACATAACTGAGCTGCTGAAGGGATGCGTCTGGCTGAGACGTTGAAGTGATGCGCCAAATTGAGAGTGCATGGCGGTTGCTGCGCCTAGCTGTAGACTTAGGGTCTTTTTTTGTAGAAATTCTCCTTTGTACAGCCCTTTTTTAGACATGTAATAGACTTTTATATGAAATAAAAAATCTTCTTTTTTAATGTCTATGCTTTTGTTGTTTGATGTGCCAAGTACTTCATCTGAGCTCCCTGGCGCATGTAATGTTAGGCGCACAGGATTTCTGTTCTTGAAATTCCATGCTTCTACAGAGGCTAGCTTGCAAGGAGGATAGCTCATTGGGACATAGCTTGAGGAAGGAGACTTTGCTATTTGGGACTTTTTCTTGGAGATTGGATCCCTATAGGTAATTTCTACAAATTACTCTAAAACCCTGATTTTATTCCATAGTTGCATTGATCTAGGTGTCCCCTAGCCATAGAAGAAGTTTGGTGGAAATTTGTATCAATTTGGTGTCCGTATCGGACACGTATCATAGCTTGTATGTAGGTGTTTGATGAAATACGCAAGAGAGATTTTATTTCTGTCTTTCCAAAACCATTTAAACAAATTTGTAGATCTATGTGTATACTTTAATTTTTATAAAGGAATGTATGTGTTTTTGTGTCTGTGTCGTGTCCACAAGCAACTGGACACGCTCGCACACGAGCCGTACCCATGCCCTACGGCTCGGGTTCTCTGTGGGACACGACACAGCACTTGGGGACACGAAACTTGGTGTGCGGTTGGGGCTAGTGACTGATACGACACCCCTAAAGTATCATGTCATGACATGTCATATCGGACACGATAAGCCCCTTGTACTGGATTTACACACACGTACACACGCGCACAGACACGTTCTGATACGTGTTCATATCATGGACACGAGGACACTTGGACACCATTCAGGGTGTCAGACACTTAGATCTATGTGTCATCTACCTGTGGACGTAAGCACGTGACATGAAGTATCGTGTGTCGTGTCCATGATGACACAAACCTACTGCACAATGATTCTGGTACACAGTGTCCATTCTGTGTGTTTAAATTGATTGGACATGTTCGTGTCCACTTGGTGGGACACGAACACCGTATCCAGACACGTATGCACGTGTGTGACACCTGTGCACACACTGATTTGACGTTTAGTTGAATTTTCTTCAAAATTGGGTATTGCTTTGGGGCTAAACGGAAATCGGGTAATAGCTGAAAACTGGGTTTTTAGACTCTATTTTGATATTCAATGTTAATGTTAGTTGATAACATGACTGGTAGATATTAATTCATATTTAGGTTGTATTTTTTGTTTTAATCCTTGCAATGGCTTGATTTCGAAGGTCTGATACTCTGATAACTTGAAAACTGAATAGGGATGGCATGGGATAATATATATATATAATGTGTGTTATTGAATGGGATAACATGGTGTCATTTTTTTTGAGAACGTATATATTACTGCTGTACAAATCTGAGAACACTCCATGCCACTCCCATCTAGCTATAAACACACAAAAATATATGTACTATTACACTGAAATCGGAAAACTGAGATAAACTTGGACATGAGAACTGGGTTTGGATGGGTGTTGCATGTATGTTAACTGAACCTTACTGCTACAATGTATATGCACATACACATGTTCACTGTTTAACTAAAACCTTTGAGTACACACACCCTATGCAGCTGACACACACACACTCTCATCTCGCACACACAATTGACACACACACACATATCACTGCTATACTAAACCTGAGAATAACACACACTAAAACCTGAAAGCCATACACACATGTTCACTGTTTTCCTGAAACCTAAAAACCACACACACACCTCACTCTCTATCTCTCTTATATATATATATATATAATATATATATATATATATATATATATATATATATATATATATATATGTATAAATATATATATATATAAAATATATATATATATATATATATATATATATATATATATATATATATATGTTGATATAGTGTATGTATGTAGATAGGTTGGTATATGTATATATGTTAGCCTAGTATCCTAGTATATATTAGCCTATATATGGTAGCCTATATATAAATTCCTATGTGTATGCCTATATACATTGAGTATATATATGTGCCTATATATGTATTGTATGTGGATGACTTGCGTAGCTTTGAAATTGTGTGTGAGTGCTAGCTTAGGCTTGGTTAGGCTTAGTAAGACTTGATTGGACTAGGCTTAACCTAGTTTGACTAGTGTAGTTGACCAGAGTTGACCAAGAGTTGACTTTGGCCTAGATGACCTAGAAATTATATAGAATGCATTGTAATCTTCAGTATTACCATTATGGACATGTTGTGACCTGTGTTGCTCTGTTTAGGACTCATCCACTCTGTCTGGACATATATATTCATCGGATACTCAGGATACCAGGCGAGTATATTCTTTGACCGTTTCATACTTGATACGATTTACATTTATGCTCTATATTACTTTACTTGATGCTGTCACGTTGTTAACACGGATTGGTACTATATGGATCCTTCATGAGATATTATCCCCCTCGGGAGCATCGGGTTATGGTATGTCATGTGCATTTCACTTTCATCATGTACTCCGGTGCTTTCACCATTCATGTGCACTCTTGTGATTCATGTACTCTCATGTTCACAGAGCCCCCATGTATACATTCATGTGCACCCATTTATGGGCCTTCATGTGATATCATGTACAATAACATAACTTGTCTGGATCCCTGTGTATTGATTGGGGTACGGGAGTGTATAACTGGTCATGTGAACAATTCCAAAGTAGTATAATCATGTGCAAAATCTTTAGTATACTCATGTGCAATTCAAGTCTTGTCTATCTTGTACTCTATATCACTAGCCACTGTTAGCTCTTTACTTATAGTAGATATTTCTTTACAATCATCTCTTTTACTTTATATATTCTTCAGTGTTTCATGTATCTTACGCTATAGCATATTTACATATCTTGTCATATTATGAACTGCGTGAGATGTATTGTGCTCGTTCCTGTCCTGACTGGACCTATTGAAATATTACAGATGATATTGAGGAGTTTTGTCCTACATACTATAGAGCAGGCTTAGATGACACATGTGAGCTGGACTCCCAAGAGGACCCAGCCCTTGTAGAGGACATTACCCCAGTAGTCTAGGCTAGTTAGCTAGACTAGTTATCTTACTTGTTGTCTTATCTTATTTTGGATATATTTTGTACTTATTTGGGGATTTTGATATTCTAGATGTTGTGGAGATGCTATCTTCGACTCTTAGATTTTTTCTCTTATTGTATTTTATTTGGCGACTTTTATATCTATCTATCTTATTGTACTTTCTACCTTAGCTGTGATTGAGTTGTATATTTCTATATTATCCTCTATTCGGAGCGTATACATTGTACAGGTACCTTATAATTGTTAAATGTATATGACCTAGGACAGCGTTCTACCATCGATACTGTGGCGTAGGCTGGACGTACCCACTTCTTGTGCCCCTACATTGGGTGCGGGTTGTGACACGTTTTTAGTGGTAGCCCATGCAAGTCTAGATTTGTAGTGGTATTCGAACTAGAGTATCACTACATCCTGCAATAGGATATAGGATATAGTTTTGAGGTACTCAATCACATTAGGAAAACTTCAATCCAATACTTGCCATCTAAATTCTTGTTGATTTAATGTTGTCCTTTGAATAAATAAACTATCCTACTTTGATTTTTTGCTTCGTTCTCAGTAATTGCTTCTTGTTTCGATCTGTCTTCAGGATGGTTATGGAGCCACGATCTCATCGCTCCGGTCCGAGGGATACTATCAAGAGGTTGGCCACCTCTTGTCCTGTTCAGCAGGGCCTCGAGACTGCAGCTCCTGTTATGCCGACTCAGGTTGGCATTTCTGTTGCATTTGGAGGTGTACCTCTGCCTGTACAGAGACCTTCCCTGTCATTTTTGATTTCTCTCGGCAGCAGCCACCTACCGGATCAGTTGATGTAGGGAAGTTGTTTGACTTCTTTCAAAGGATGGTGGAGGCCCAGCGACAGCAGTTCGCTCATTTCCAGCAGG